>JAVGWX010000312.1:0-42441 GCA_036924085.1 Ariolimax columbianus | reverse complement strand
TAGTGCGTTAAAATTGCAATACATTTCAAACGGCTGAAAATTGTCTAAACTTATGATCTGCAACTTTTTTAAAAATCGTGTTCAATTTAAATTTTAGAAACATTAGTTTTTCTTGTCAGTAAAATTACTTGAAAGTCTGTGGAAATGCTTTTAACTTATCCACATAATTAGTGCGTTAAAATTGCAATACATTTCAAACGGCTGAAAATTGTCTAAACTTATGATCTGCAACTTTTTTAAAAATCGTGTTTAATTTTAATTTTAGAAACATTAGTTTTTCTTGTAAGTAAAATTACTTGAAAGTCAGTGGAAATGCTTTTAACTTATCCACATAATTAGTGCGTTAAAATTGCAATACATTTCAAACGGCTGAAAATTGTCTAAACTTATGATCTGCAACTTTTTTAAAAATCGTGTTTAATTTAAATTTTAGAAACATTAGTTTTTCTTGTCAGTAAAATTACTTGAAAGTCTGTGGAAATGCTTTTAACTTATCCACATAATTAGTGCGTTAAAATTGCAATACATTTCAAACGGCTGAAAATTGTCTAAACTTATGATCTGCAACTTTTTTAAAAATCGTGTTTAATTTTAATTTTAGAAACATTAGTTTTTCTTGTAAGTAAAATTACTTGAAAGTCAGTGGAAATGCTTTTAACTTATCCACATAATTAGTGCGTTAAAATTGCAATACATTTCAAACGGCTGAAAATTGTCTAAACATGATCTGCAACTTTTTTTCAAATCGTGTTTAATTTTAATTTTAGAAACATTAGTTTTTCTTGTCAGTAAAATTACTTGAAAGTCAGTGGAAATGCTTTTAACTTATCCACATAATTAGTGCGTTAAAATTGCAATACATTTCAAACGGCTGAAAATTGTCTAAACTTATGATCTGCAACTTTTTTTAAAATCGTGTTTAATTTTAATTTTAGAAACATTAGTTTTTCTTGTCAGTAAAATTACTTGAAAGTCAGTGGAAATGCTTTTAACTTATCCACATAATTAGTGCGTTAAAATTGCAATACATTTCAAACGGCTGAAAATTGTCTAAACTTATGATCTGCAACTTTTTTTCAAATCGTGTTTAATTTTAATTTTAGAAACATTAGTTTTTCTTGTCAGTAAAATTACTTGAAAGTCAGTGGAAATGCTTTTAACTTATCCACATAATTAGTGCGTTAAAATTGCAATACATTTCAAACGGCTGAAAATTGTCTAAACTTATGATCTGCAACTTTTTTTTAAATCGTGTTTATGTTTAATTTTAGAAACATTAGTTTTTCTTGTCAGTAAAATTACTTGAAAGTCAGTGGAAATGCTTTTAACTTATCCACATAATTAGTGCGTTAAAATTGCAATACATTTCAAACTGCTGAAAATTGTCTAAACTTATGATCTGCAACTTTTTTTCAAATCGTGTTTAATTTTAATTTTAGAAACATTAGTTTTTCTTGTCAGTAAAATTACTTGAAAGTCAGTGGAAATGCTTTTAACTTATCCACATAATTAGGGCGTTAAAATTGCAATACATTTCAAACGGCTGAAAATTGTCTAAACTTATGATCTGCAACTTTTTTTAAAATCGTGTTTAATTTTAATTTTAGAAACATTAGTTTTTCTTGTCAGTAAAATTACTTGAAAGTCTGTGGAAATGCTTTTAACTTATCCACATAATTAGTGCGTTAAAATTGCAATACATTTCAAACGGCTGAAAATTGTCTAAACTTATGATCTGCAACTTTTTTTAAAATCGTGTTTAATTTTAATTTTAGAAACATTAGTTTTTCTTGTCAGTAAAATTACTTGAAAGTCAGTGGAAATGCTTTTAACTTATCCACATAATTAGTGCGTTAAAATTGCAATACATTTCAAACGGCTGAAAATTGTCTAAACTTATGATCTGCAACTTTTTTAAAAATCGTGTTCAATTTAAATTTTAGAAACATTAGTTTTTCTTGTCAGTAAAATTACTTGAAAGTCTGTGGAAATGCTTTTAACTTATCCACATAATTAGTGCGTTAAAATTGCAATACATTTCAAACGGCTGAAAATTGTCTAAACTTATGATCTGCAACTTTTTTTAAAATCGTGTTTAATTTTAATTTTAGAAACATTAGTTTTTCTTGTAAGTAAAATTACTTGAAAGTCAGTGGAAATGCTTTTAACTTATCCACATAATTAGTGCGTTAAAATTGCAATACATTTCAAACGGCTGAAAATTGTCTAAACTTATGATCTGCAACTTTTTTAAAAATCGTGTTTAATTTAAATTTTAGAAACATTAGTTTTTCTTGTCAGTAAAATTACTTGAAAGTCTGTGGAAATGCTTTTAACTTATCCACATAATTAGTGCGTTAAAATTGCAATACATTTCAAACGGCTGAAAATTGTCTAAACTTATGATCTGCAACTTTTTTAAAAATCGTGTTTAATTTTAATTTTAGAAACATTAGTTTTTCTTGTCAGTAAAATTACTTGAAAGTCAGTGGAAATGCTTTTAACTTATCCACATAATTAGTGCGTTAAAATTGCAATACATTTCAAACGGCTGAAAATTGTCTAAACATGATCTGCAACTTTTTTTCAAATCGTGTTTAATTTTAATTTTAGAAACATTAGTTTTTCTTGTCAGTAAAATTACTTGAAAGTCAGTGGAAATGCTTTTAACTTATCCACATAATTAGTGCGTTAAAATTGCAATACATTTCAAACGGCTGAAAATTGTCTAAACTTATGATCTGCAACTTTTTTTCAAATCGTGTTTAATTTTAATTTTAGAAACATTAGTTTTTCTTGTCAGTAAAATTACTTGAAAGTCAGTGGAAATGCTTTTAACTTATCCACATAATTAGTGCGTTAAAATTGCAATACATTTCAAACGGCTGAAAATTGTCTAAACTTATGATCTGCAACTTTTTTTCAAATCGTGTTTAATTTTAATTTTAGAAACATTAGTTTTTCTTGTCAGTAAAATTACTTGAAAGTCAGTGGAAATGCTTTTAACTTATCCACATAATTAGTGCGTTAAAATTGCAATACATTTCAAACTGCTGAAAATTGTCTAAACTTATGATCTGCAACTTTTTTAAAAATCGTGTTTAATTTTAATTTTAGAAACATTAGTTTTTCTTGTCAGTAAAATTACTTGAAAGTCTGTGGAAATGCTTTTAACTTATCCACATAATTAGTGCGTTAAAATTGCAATACATTTTAAACGCTGAAAATTGTCTAAACTTATGATCTGCAACTTTTTTTTAAATCGTGTTTAATTTTAATTTTAGAAACATTAGTTTTTCTTGCCAGTAAAATTACTTGAAAGTCTGTGGAAATGCTTTTAACTTATCCACATAATTAGTGCGTTAAAATTGCAATACATTTCAAACGGCTGAAAATTGTCTAAACTTATGATCTGCAACTTTTTTTAAAATCGTGTTTAATTTTAATTTTAGAAACATTAGTTTTTCTTGTCAGTAAAATTACTTGAAAGTCAGTGGAAATGCTTTTAACTTATCCACATAATTAGTGCGTTAAAATTGCAATACATTTCAAACGGCTGAAAATTGTCTAAACTTATGATCTGCAACTTTTTTTAAAATCGTCTTTAATTTTAATATTAAAAACATTAGTTTTTCTTGTCAGTAAAATTACTTGAAAGTCCGTGGAAATGCTTTTAACTTATCCACAAAATTAGTGCGTTAAAATTGCAATACATTTCAAACGGCTGAAAATTGTCTAAAATTATGATCTGCAACTTTTTTTTAAATCGTGTTTAATTTTAATTTTAGAAACATTAGTTTTTCTTGTCAGTAAAATTACTTGAAAGTCAGTGGAAATGCTTTTAACTTATCCACATAATTAGTGCGTTAAAATTGCAATACATTTCAAACGGCTGAAAATTGTCTAAACTTATGATCTGCAACTTTTTTTCAAATCGTGTTTAATTTTAATTTTAGAAACATTAGTTTTTCTTGTCAGTAAAATTACTTGAAAGTCAGTGGAAATGCTTTTAACTTATCCACATAATTAGTGCGTTAAAATTGCAATACATTTCAAACGGCTGAAAACTGTCTAAACTTATGATCTGCAACTTTTTTAAAAATCGTGTTTAATTTTAATTTTAGAAACATTAGTTTTTCTTGTCAGTAAAATTACTTGAAAGTCTGTGGAAATGCTTTTAACTTATCCACATAATTAGTGCGTTAAAATTGCAATACATTTCTAACGGCTGAAAATTGTCTAAACTTATGATCTGCAACTTTTTTTAAAATCGTGTTTAATTTTAATTTTAGAAACATTAGTTTTTCTTGTCAGTAAAATTACTTGAAAGTCTGTGGAAATGCTTTTAACTTATCCACATAATTAGTGCGTTAAAATTGCAATACATTTCAAACGGCTGAAAATTGTCTAAACTTATGATCTGCAACTTTTTTTAAAATCGTGTTTAATTTTAATTTTAGAAACATTAGTTATTCTTGTCAGTAAAATTACTTGAAAGTCAGTGGAAATGCTTTTAACTTATCCACATAATTAGTGCGTTAAAATTGCAATACATTTCAAACGGCTGAAAATTGTCTAAACTTATGATCTGCAACTTTTTTAAAAATCGTGTTCAATTTAAATTTTAGAAACATTAGTTTTTCTTGTCAGTAAAATTACTTGAAAGTCTGTGGAAATGCTTTTAACTTATCCACATAATTAGTGCGTTAAAATTGCAATACATTTCAAACGGCTGAAAATTGTCTAAACTTATGATCTGCAACTTTTTTAAAAATCGTGTTTAATTTTAATTTTAGAAACATTAGTTTTTCTTGTCAGTAAAATTACTTGAAAGTCAGTGGAAATGCTTTTAACTTATCCACATAATTAGTGCGTTAAAATTGCAATACATTTCAAACGGCTGAAAATTGTCTAAACTTATGATCTGCAACTTTTTTAAAAATCGTGTTTAATTTAAATTTTAGAAACATTAGTTTTTCTTGTCAGTAAAATTACTTGAAAGTCTGTGGAAATGCTTTTAACTTATCCACATAATTAGTGCGTTAAAATTGCAATACATTTCAAACGGCTGAAAATTGTCTAAACTTATGATCTGCAACTTTTTTAAAAATCGTGTTTAATTTTAATTTTAGAAACATTAGTTTTTCTTGTAAGTAAAATTACTTGAAAGTCAGTGGAAATGCTTTTAACTTATCCACATAATTAGTGCGTTAAAATTGCAATACATTTCAAACGGCTGAAAATTGTCTAAACATGATCTGCAACTTTTTTTCAAATCGTGTTTAATTTTAATTTTAGAAACATTAGTTTTTCTTGTCAGTAAAATTACTTGAAAGTCAGTGGAAATGCTTTTAACTTATCCACATAATTAGTGCGTTAAAATTGCAATACATTTCAAACGGCTGAAAATTGTCTAAACTTATGATCTGCAACTTTTTTTAAAATCGTGTTTAATTTTAATTTTAGAAACATTAGTTTTTCTTGTCAGTAAAATTACTTGAAAGTCAGTGGAAATGCTTTTAACTTATCCACATAATTAGTGCGTTAAAATTGCAATACATTTCAAACGGCTGAAAATTGTCTAAACTTATGATCTGCAACTTTTTTTCAAATCGTGTTTAATTTTAATTTTAGAAACATTAGTTTTTCTTGTCAGTAAAATTACTTGAAAGTCAGTGGAAATGCTTTTAACTTATCCACATAATTAGTGCGTTAAAATTGCAATACATTTCAAACGGCTGAAAATTGTCTAAACTTATGATCTGCAACTTTTTTTAAAATCGTGTTTATGTTTAATTTTAGAAACATTAGTTTTTCTTGTCAGTAAAATTACTTGAAAGTCAGTGGAAATGCTTTTAACTTATCCACATAATTAGTGCGTTAAAATTGCAATACATTTCAAACGGCTGAAAATTGTCTAAACTTATGATCTGCAACTTTTTTTCAAATCGTGTTTAATTTTAATTTTAGAAACATTAGTTTTTCTTGTCAGTAAAATTACTTGAAAGTCAGTGGAAATGCTTTTAACTTATCCACATAATTAGGGCGTTAAAATTGCAATACATTTCAAACGGCTGAAAATTGTCTAAACTTATGATCTGCAACTTTTTTTAAAATCGTGTTTAATTTTAATTTTAGAAACATTAGTTTTTCTTGTCAGTAAAATTACTTGAAAGTCTGTGGAAATGCTTTTAACTTATCCACATAATTAGTGCGTTAAAATTGCAATACATTTCAAACGGCTGAAAATTGTCTAAACTTATGATCTGCAACTTTTTTTAAAATCGTGTTTAATTTTAATTTTAGAAACATTAGTTTTTCTTGTCAGTAAAATTACTTGAAAGTCAGTGGAAATGCTTTTAACTTATCCACATAATTAGTGCGTTAAAATTGCAATACATTTCAAACGGCTGAAAATTGTCTAAACTTATGATCTGCAACTTTTTTAAAAATCGTGTTCAATTTAAATTTTAGAAACATTAGTTTTTCTTGTCAGTAAAATTACTTGAAAGTCTGTGGAAATGCTTTTAACTTATCCACATAATTAGTGCGTTAAAATTGCAATACATTTCAAACGGCTGAAAATTGTCTAAACTTATGATCTGCAACTTTTTTTAAAATCGTGTTTAATTTTAATTTTAGAAACATTAGTTTTTCTTGTAAGTAAAATTACTTGAAAGTCAGTGGAAATGCTTTTAACTTATCCACATAATTAGTGCGTTAAAATTGCAATACATTTCAAACGGCTGAAAATTGTCTAAACTTATGATCTGCAACTTTTTTAAAAATCGTGTTTAATTTAAATTTTAGAAACATTAGTTTTTCTTGTCAGTAAAATTACTTGAAAGTCTGTGGAAATGCTTTTAACTTATCCACATAATTAGTGCGTTAAAATTGCAATACATTTCAAACGGCTGAAAATTGTCTAAACTTATGATCTGCAACTTTTTTAAAAATCGTGTTTAATTTTAATTTTAGAAACATTAGTTTTTCTTGTCAGTAAAATTACTTGAAAGTCAGTGGAAATGCTTTTAACTTATCCACATAATTAGTGCGTTAAAATTGCAATACATTTCAAACGGCTGAAAATTGTCTAAACATGATCTGCAACTTTTTTTCAAATCGTGTTTAATTTTAATTTTAGAAACATTAGTTTTTCTTGTCAGTAAAATTACTTGAAAGTCAGTGGAAATGCTTTTAACTTATCCACATAATTAGTGCGTTAAAATTGCAATACATTTCAAACGGCTGAAAATTGTCTAAACTTATGATCTGCAACTTTTTTTAAAATCGTGTTTAATTTTAATTTTAGAAACATTAGTTTTTCTTGTCAGTAAAATTACTTGAAAGTCAGTGGAAATGCTTTTAACTTATCCACATAATTAGTGCGTTAAAATTGCAATACATTTCAAACGGCTGAAAATTGTCTAAACTTATGATCTGCAACTTTTTTTCAAATCGTGTTTAATTTTAATTTTAGAAACATTAGTTTTTCTTGTCAGTAAAATTACTTGAAAGTCAGTGGAAATGCTTTTAACTTATCCACATAATTAGTGCGTTAAAATTGCAATACATTTCAAACTGCTGAAAATTGTCTAAACTTATGATCTGCAACTTTTTTAAAAATCGTGTTTAATTTTAATTTTAGAAACATTAGTTTTTCTTGTCAGTAAAATTACTTGAAAGTCTGTGGAAATGCTTTTAACTTATCCACATAATTAGTGCGTTAAAATTGCAATACATTTCAAACGCTGAAAATTGTCTAAACTTATGATCTGCAACTTTTTTTTAAATCGTGTTTAATTTTAATTTTAGAAACATTAGTTTTTCTTGCCAGTAAAATTACTTGAAAGTCAGTGGAAATGCTTTTAACTTATCCACATAATTAGTGCGTTAAAATTGCAATACATTTCAAACGGCTGAAAATTGTCTAAACCTATGATCTGCAACTTTTTTTAAAATCGTGTTTAATTTTAATTTTAGAAACATTAGTTTTTCTTGCCAGTAAAATTACTTGAAAGTCAGTGGAAATGCTTTTAACTTATCCACATAATTAGTGCGTTAAAATTGCAATACATTTCAAACGGCTGAAAATTGTCTAAACTTATGATCTGCAACTTTTTTTAAAATCGTGTTTAATTTTAATTTTAGAAACATTAGTTTTTCTTGTCAGTAAAATTACTTGAAAGTCTGTGGAAATGCTTTTAACTTATCCACATAATTAGTGCGTTAAAATTGCAATACATTTCAAACGGCTGAAAATTGTCTAAAATTATGATCTGCAACTTTTTTTAAAATCGTGTTTAATTTTAATTTTAGAAACATTAGTTTTTCTTGTCAGTAAAATTACTTGAAAGTTTGTGGAAATGCTTTTAACTTATCCACATAATTAGTGCGTTAAAATTGCAATACATTTCAAAGGGCTGAAAATTGTCTAAACTTATGATCTGCAACTTTTTTTAAAATCGTGTTTAATTTTAATTTTAGAAACATTAGTTTTTCTTGTCAGTAAAATTACTTGAAAGTCTGTGGAAATGCTTTTAACTTATCCACATAATTAGTGCGTTAAAATTGCAATACATTTCAAACGGCTGAAAATTGTCTAAACTTATGATCTGCAACTTTTTTTAAAATCGTGTTTAATTTTAATTTTAGAAACATTAGTTTTTCTTGTCAGTAAAATTACTTGAAAGTCAGTGGAAATGCTTTTAACTTATCCACATAATTAGTGCGTTAAAATTGCAATACATTTCAAACGGCTGAAAATTGTCTAAACTTATGATCTGCAACTTTTTTTAAAATCGTGTTTAATTTTAATTTCAGAAACATTAGTTTTTCTTGTCAGTAAAATTACTTGAAAGTCAGTGGAAATGCTTTTAACTTATCCACATAATTAGTGCGTTAAATTTGCAATACATTTCAAACGGCTGAAAATTGTCTAAACTTATGATCTGCAACTTTTTAAAAAATCGTGTTTAATTTTAATTTTAGAAACATTAGTTTTTCTTGTCAGTAAAATTACTTGAAAGTCTGTGGAAATGCTTTTAACTTATCCACATAATTAGTGCGTTAAAATTGCAATACATTTCAAACGGCTGAAAATTGTCTAAACTTATGATCTGCAACTTTTTTTTAAATCGTGTTTAATTTTAATTTTAGAAACATTAGTTTTTCTTGTCAGTAAAATTACTTGAAAGTCAGTGGAAATGCTTTTAACTTATCCACATAATTAGTGCGTTAAAATTGCAATACATTTCAAACGGCTGAAAATTGTCTAAACTTATGATCTGCAACTTTTTTTCAAATCGTGTTTAATTTTAATTTTAGAAACATTAGTTTTTCTTGTCAGTAAAATTACTTGAAAGTCAGTGGAAATGCTTTTAACTTATCCACATAATTAGTGCGTTAAAATTGCAATACATTTCAAACGGCTGAAAATTGTCTAAACTTATGATCTGCAACTTTTTTTAAAATCGTGTTTAATTTTAATTTTAGAAACATTAGTTTTTCTTGTCAGTAAAATTACTTGAAAGTCTGTGGAAATGCTTTTAACTTATCCACATAATTAGTGCGTTAAAATTGCAATACATTTCAAACGGCTGAAAATTGTCTAAACTTATGATCTGCAACTTTTTTTTAAATCGTGTTTAATTTTAATTTTAGAAACATTAGTTTTTCTTGTCAGTAAAATTACTTGAAAGTCAGTGGAAATGCTTTTAACTTATCTACATAATTAGTGCGTTAAAATTGCAATACATTTCAAACGGCTGAAAATTGTCTAAACTTATGATCTGCAACTTTTTTTTAAATCGTGTTTAATTTTAATTTTAGAAACATTAGTTTTTCTTGTCAGTAAAATTACTTGAAAGTCTGTGGAAATGCTTTTAACTTATCCACATAATTAGTGCGTTAAAATTGCAATACATTTCAAACGGCTGAAAATTGTCTAAACTTATGATCTGCAATTTTTTTAAAAATCGTTTTTAATTTTAATTTTAGAAACATTAGTTTTTCTTGTCAGTAAAATTACTTGAAAGTTTGTGGAAATGCTTTTAACTTATCCACATAATTAGTGCGTTAAAATTGCAATACATTTCAAACGGCTGAAAATTGTCTAAACTTATGATCTGCAACTTTTTTTAAAATCGTGTTTAATTTTAATTTTAGAAACATTAGTTTTTCTTGTCAGTAAAATTACTTGAAAGTCTGTGGAAATGCTTTTAACTTATCCACATAATTAGTGCGTTAAAATTGCAATACATTTCAAACGGCTGAAAATTGTCTAAACTTATGATCTGCAACTTTTTTTAAAATCGTGTTTAATTTTAATTTTAGAAACATTAGTTTTTCTTGTCAGTAAAATTACTTGAAAGTCAGTGGAAATGCTTTTAACTTATCCACATAATTAGTGCGTTAAAATTGCAATACATTTCAAACGGCTGAAAATTGTCTAAACTTATGATCTGCAACTTTTTTTAAAATCGTGTTCAATTTTAATTTTAGAAACATTAGTTTTTCTTGTCAGTAAAATTACTTGAAAGTCTGTGGAAATGCTTTTAACTTATCCACATAATTAGTGCGTTAAAACTGCAATACATTTCAAACGGCTGAAAATTGTCTAAACTTATGATCTGCAACTTTTTTTAAAATCGTGTTTAATTTTAATTTTAGAAACATTAGTTTTTCTTGTAAGTAAAATTACTTGAAAGTCTGTGGAAATGCTTTTAACTTATCCACATAATTAGTGCGTTAAAATTGCAATACATTTCAAACGGCTGAAAATTGTCTAAACTTATGATCTGCAACTTTTTTAAAAATCGTGTTTAATTTTAATTTTAGAAACATTAGTTTTTCTTGTAAGTAAAATTACTTGAAAGTCAGTGGAAATGCTTTTAACTTATCCACATAATTAGTGCGTTAAAATTGCAATACATTTCAAACGGCTGAAAATTGTCTAAACATGATCTGCAACTTTTTTTCAAATCGTGTTTAATTTTAATTTTAGAAACATTAGTTTTTCTTGTCAGTAAAATTACTTGAAAGTCAGTGGAAATGCTTTTAACTTATCCACATAATTAGTGCGTTAAAATTGCAATACATTTCAAACGGCTGAAAATTGTCTAAACTTATGATCTGCAACTTTTTTTAAAATCGTGTTTAATTTTAATTTTAGAAACATTAGTTTTTCTTGTCAGTAAAATTACTTGAAAGTCAGTGGAAATGCTTTTAACTTATCCACATAATTAGTGCGTTAAAATTGCAATACATTTCAAACGGCTGAAAATTGTCTAAACTTATGATCTGCAACTTTTTTTCAAATCGTGTTTAATTTTAATTTTAGAAACATTAGTTTTTCTTGTCAGTAAAATTACTTGAAAGTCAGTGGAAATGCTTTTAACTTATCCACATAATTAGTGCGTTAAAATTGCAATACATTTCAAACGGCTGAAAATTGTCTAAACTTATGATCTGCAACTTTTTTAAAAATCGTGTTTAATTTTAATTTTAGAAACATTAGTTTTTCTTGTCAGTAAAATTACTTGAAAGTCTGTGGAAATGCTTTTAACTTATCCACATAATTAGTGCGTTAAAATTGCAATACATTTCAAACGGCTGAAAATTGTCTAAACTTATGATCTGCAACTTTTTTTCAAATCGTGTTTAATTTTAATTTTAGAAACATTAGTTTTTCTTGTCAGTAAAATTACTTGAAAGTCTGTGGAAATGCTTTTAACTTATCCACATAATTAGTGCGTTAAAATTGCAATACATTTCAAACGGCTGAAAATTGTCTAAACCTATGATCTGCAACTTTTTTTAAAATCGTGTAATTTTAATTTTAGAAACATTAGTTTTTCTTGCCAGTAATATTACTTGAAAGTCAGTGGAAATGCTTTTAACTTATCCACAAAATTAGTGCGTTAAAATTGCAATACATTTCAAACGGCTGAAAATTGTCTAAAATTATGATCTGCAACTTTTTTTAAAATCGTGTTTAATTTTAATTTTAGAAACATTAGTTTTTCTTGTCAGTAAAATTACTTGAAAGTCTGTGGAAATGCTTTTAACTTATCCACATAATTAGTGCGTTAAAATTGCAATACATTTCAAACGGCTGAAAATTGTCTAAACTTATGATCTGCAACTTTTTTTAAAATCGTGTTTAATTTTAATTTTAGAAACATTAGTTTTTCTTGTCAGTAAAATTACTTGAAAGTCAGTGGAAATGCTTTTAACTTATCCACATAATTAGTGCGTTAAAATTGCAATACATTTCAAACGGCTGAAAATTGTCTAAAATTATGATCTGCAACTTTTTTTAAAATCGTGTTTAATTTTAATTTTAGAAACATTAGTTTTTCTTGTCAGTAAAATTACTTGAAAGTCAGTGGAAATGCTTTTAACTTATCCACATAATTAGTGCGTTAAAATTGCAATCCATTTCAAACGGCTGAAAATTGTCTAAACTTATGATCTGCAACTTTTTTTAAAATCGTGTTTATGTTTAATTTTAGAAACATTAGTTTTTCTTGTCAGTAAAATTACTTGAAAGTCAGTGGAAATGCTTTTAACTTATCCACATAATTAGTGCGTTAAAATTGCAATACATTTCAAACTGCTGAAAATTGTCTAAACTTATGATCTGCAACTTTTTTTCAAATCGTGTTTAATTTTAATTTTAGAAACATTAGTTTTTCTTGTCAGTAAAATTACTTGAAAGTCAGTGGAAATGCTTTTAACTTATCCACATAATTAGTGCGTTAAAATTGCAATACATTTCAAACGGCTGAAAATTGTCTAAACATGATCTGCAACTTTTTTTCAAATCGTGTTTAATTTTAATTTTAGAAACATTAGTTTTTCTTGTCAGTAAAATTACTTGAAAGTCAGTGGAAATGCTTTTAACTTATCCACATAATTAGTGCGTTAAAATTGCAATACATTTCAAACGGCTGAAAATTGTCTAAACTTATGATCTGCAACTTTTTTTAAAATCGTGTTTAATTTTAATTTTAGAAACATTAGTTTTTCTTGTCAGTAAAATTACTTGAAAGTCAGTGGAAATGCTTTTAACTTATCCACATAATTAGTGCGTTAAAATTGCAATACATTTCAAACGGCTGAAAATTGTCTAAACTTATGATCTGCAACTTTTTTTAAAATCGTGTTTAATTTTAATTTTAGAAACATTAGTTTTTCTTGTCAGTAAAATTACTTGAAAGTCAGTGGAAATGCTTTTAACTTATCCACATAATTAGTGCGTTAAAATTGCAATACATTTCAAACGGCTGAAAATTGTCTAAACATGATCTGCAACTTTTTTAAAAATCGTGTTTAATTTTAATTTTAGAAACATTAGTTTTTCTTGTCAGTAAAATTACTTGAAAGTCTGTGGAAATGCTTTTAACTTATCCACATAATTAGTGCGTTAAAATTGCAATACATTTCAAACGGCTGAAAATTGTCTAAACTTATGATCTGCAACTTTTTTTAAAATCGTGTTTAATTTTAATTTTAGAAACATTAGTTTTTCTTGTCAGTAAAATTACTTGAAAGTCTGTGGAAATGCTTTTAACTTATCCACATAATTAGTGCGTTAAAATTGCAATACATTTCAAACGGCTGAAAATTGTCTAAACCTATGATCTGCAACTTTTTTTAAAATCGTGTAATTTTAATTTTAGAAACATTAGTTTTTCTTGCCAGTAATATTACTTGAAAGTCAGTGGAAATGCTTTTAACTTATCCACAAAATTAGTGCGTTAAAATTGCAATACATTTCAAACGGCTGAAAATTGTCTAAAATTATGATCTGCAACTTTTTTTAAAATCGTGTTTAATTTTAATTTTAGAAACATTAGTTTTTCTTGTCAGTAAAATTACTTGAAAGTCTGTGGAAATGCTTTTAACTTATCCACATAATTAGTGCGTTAAAATTGCAATACATTTCAAACGGCTGAAAATTGTCTAAACTTATGATCTGCAACTTTTTTAAAAATCGTGTTTAATTTTAATTTTAGAAACATTAGTTTTTCTTGTCAGTAAAATTACTTGAAAGTCAGTGGAAATGCTTTTAACTTATCCACATAATTAGTGCGTTAAAATTGCAATACATTTCAAACGGCTGAAAATTGTCTAAACTTATGATCTGCAACTTTTTTTAAAATCGTCTTTAATTTTAATATTAAAAACATTAGTTTTTCTTGTCAGTAAAATTACTTGAAAGTCCGTGGAAATGCTTTTAACTTATCCACAAAATTAGTGCGTTAAAATTGCAATACATTTCAAACGGCTGAAAATTGTCTAAAATTATGATCTGCAACTTTTTTTAAAATCGTGTTTAATTTTAATTTTAGAAACATTAGTTTTTCTTGTCAGTAAAATTACTTGAAAGTCAGTGGAAATGCTTTTAACTTATCCACATAATTAGTGCGTTAAAATTGCAATCCATTTCAAACGGCTGAAAATTGTCTAAACTTATGATCTGCAACTTTTTTTAAAATCGTGTTTATGTTTAATTTTAGAAACATTAGTTTTTCTTGTCAGTAAAATTACTTGAAAGTCAGTGGAAATGCTTTTAACTTATCCACATAATTAGTGCGTTAAAATTGCAAAACATTTCAAACTGCTGAAAATTGTCTAAACTTATGATCTGCAACTTTTTTTCAAATCGTGTTTAATTTTAATTTTAGAAACATTAGTTTTTCTTGTCAGTAAAATTACTTGAAAGTCAGTGGAAATGCTTTTAACTTATCCACATAATTAGTGCGTTAAAATTGCAATACATTTCAAACGGCTGAAAATTGTCTAAACATGATCTGCAACTTTTTTTCAAATCGTGTTTAATTTTAATTTTAGAAACATTAGTTTTTCTTGTCAGTAAAATTACTTGAAAGTCAGTGGAAATGCTTTTAACTTATCCACATAATTAGTGCGTTAAAATTGCAATACATTTCAAACGGCTGAAAATTGTCTAAACTTATGATCTGCAACTTTTTTTAAAATCGTGTTTAATTTTAATTTTAGAAACATTAGTTTTTCTTGTCAGTAAAATTACTTGAAAGTCAGTGGAAATGCTTTTAACTTATCCACATAATTAGTGCGTTAAAATTGCAATACATTTCAAACGGCTGAAAATTGTCTAAACATGATCTGCAACTTTTTTAAAAATCGTGTTTAATTTTAATTTTAGAAACATTAGTTTTTCTTGTCAGTAAAATTACTTGAAAGTCTGTGGAAATGCTTTTAACTTATCCACATAATTAGTGCGTTAAAATTGCAATACATTTCAAACGGCTGAAAATTGTCTAAACTTATGATCTGCAACTTTTTTTAAAATCGTGTTTAATTTTAATTTTAGAAACATTAGTTTTTCTTGTCAGTAAAATTACTTGAAAGTCTGTGGAAATGCTTTTAACTTATCCACATAATTAGTGCGTTAAAATTGCAATACATTTCAAACGGCTGAAAATTGTCTAAACTTATGATCTGCAACTTTTTTTAAAATCGTGTTTAATTTTAATTTTAGAAACATTAGTTTTTCTTGTCAGTAAAATTACTTGAAAGTCAGTGGAAATGCTTTTAACTTATCCACATAATTAGTGCGTTAAAATTGCAATACATTTCAAACGGCTGAAAATTGTCTAAACTTATGATCTGCAACTTTTTTTAAAATCGTCTTTAATTTTAATATTAAAAACATTAGTTTTTCTTGTCAGTAAAATTACTTGAAAGTCCGTGGAAATGCTTTTAACTTATCCAAAAAATTAGTGCGTTAAAATTGCAATACATTTCAAACGGCTGAAAATTGTCTAAAATTATGATCTGCAACTTTTTTTAAAATCGTGTTTAATTTTAATTTTAGAAACATTAGTTTTTCTTGTCAGTAAAATTACTTGAAAGTCAGTGGAAATGCTTTTAACTTATCCACATAATTAGTGCGTTAAAATTGCAATACATTTCAAACGGCTGAAAATTGTCTAAACTTATGATCTGCAACTTTTTTTTAAATCGTGTTTATGTTTAATTTTAGAAACATTAGTTTTTCTTGTCAGTAAAATTACTTGAAAGTCAGTGGAAATGCTTTTAACTTATCCACATAATTAGGGCGTTAAAATTGCAATACATTTCAAACGGCTGAAAATTGTCTAAACTTATGATCTGCAACTTTTTTTAAAATCGTGTTTAATTTTAATTTTAGAAACATTAGTTTTTCTTGTCAGTAAAATTACTTGAAAGTCTGTGGAAATGCTTTTAACTTATCCACATAATTAGTTCGTTAAAATTGCAATACATTTCAAACGGCTGAAAATTGTCTAAACTTATGATCTGCAATTTTTTTAAAATCGTCTTTAATTTTAATTTTAGAAACATTAGTTTTTCTTGTCAGTAAAATTACTTGAAAGTCTGTGGAAATGCTTTTAACTTATCCACATAATTAGTGCGTTAAAATTGCAATACATTTCAAACGGCTGAAAATTGTCTAAACTTATGATCTGCAACTTTTTTTTAAAATCGTGTTTAATTTTAATTTTAGAAACATTAGTTTTTCTTGTCAGTAAAATTACTTGAAAGTCTGTGGAAATGCTTTTAACTTATCCACATAATTAGTGCGTTAAAATTGCAATACATTTCAAACGGCTGAAAATTGTCTAAACTTATGATCTGCAACTTTTTTTAAAATCGTGTTTAATTTTAATTTTAGAAACATTAGTTTTTCTTGTCAGTAAAATTACTTGAAAGTCAGTGGAAATGCTTTTAACTTATCCACATAATTAGTGCGTTAAAATTGCAATACATTTCAAACGGCTGAAAATTGTCTAAACTTATGATCTGCAACTTTTTTTAAAATCGTGTTCAATTTAAATTTTAGAAACATTAGTTTTTCTTGTCAGTAAAATTACTTGAAAGTCTGTGGAAATGCTTTTAACTTATCCACATAATTAGTGCGTTAAAATTGCAATACATTTCAAACGGCTGAAAATTGTCTAAACTTATGATCTGCAACTTTTTTTAAAATCGTGTTTAATTTTAATTTTAGAAACATTAGTTTTTCTTGTAAGTAAAATTACTTGAAAGTCTGTGGAAATGCTTTTAACTTATCCACATAATTAGTGCGTTAAAATTGCAATACATTTCAAACGGCTGAAAATTGTCTAAACTTATGATCTGCAACTTTTTTAAAAATCGTGTTTAATTTTAATTTTAGAAACATTAGTTTTTCTTGTAAGTAAAATTACTTGAAAGTCAGTGGAAATGCTTTTAACTTATCCACATAATTAGTGCGTTAAAATTGCAATACATTTCAAACGGCTGAAAATTGTCTAAACATGATCTGCAACTTTTTTTCAAATCGTGTTTAATTTTAATTTTAGAAACATTAGTTTTTCTTGTCAGTAAAATTACTTGAAAGTCAGTGGAAATGCTTTTAACTTATCCACATAATTAGTGCGTTAAAATTGCAATACATTTCAAACGGCTGAAAATTGTCTAAACTTATGATCTGCAACTTTTTTTAAAATCGTGTTTAATTTTAATTTTAGAAACATTAGTTTTTCTTGTCAGTAAAATTACTTGAAAGTCAGTGGAAATGCTTTTAACTTATCCACATAATTAGTGCGTTAAAATTGCAATACATTTCAAACGGCTGAAAATTGTCTAAACTTATGATCTGCAACTTTTTTTCAAATCGTGTTTAATTTTAATTTTAGAAACATTAGTTTTTCTTGTCAGTAAAATTACTTGAAAGTCAGTGGAAATGCTTTTAACTTATCCACATAATTAGTGCGTTAAAATTGCAATACATTTCAAACGGCTGAAAATTGTCTAAACTTATGATCTGCAACTTTTTTAAAAATCGTGTTTAATTTTAATTTTAGAAACATTAGTTTTTCTTGTCAGTAAAATTACTTGAAAGTCTGTGGAAATGCTTTTAACTTATCCACATAATTAGTGCGTTAAAATTGCAATACATTTCAAACGGCTGAAAATTGTCTAAACTTATGATCTGCAACTTTTTTTAAAATCGTGTTTAATTTTAATTTTAGAAACATTAGTTTTTCTTGTCAGTAAAATTACTTGAAAGTCTGTGGAAATGCTTTTAACTTATCCACATAATTAGTGCGTTAAAATTGCAATACATTTCAAACGGCTGAAAATTGTCTAAACCTATGATCTGCAACTTTTTTTAAAATCGTGTAATTTTAATTTTAGAAACATTAGTTTTTCTTGCCAGTAATATTACTTGAAAGTCAGTGGAAATGCTTTTAACTTATCCACAAAATTAGTGCGTTAAAATTGCAATACATTTCAAACGGCTGAAAATTGTCTAAAATTATGATCTGCAACTTTTTTTAAAATCGTGTTTAATTTTAATTTTAGAAACATTAGTTTTTCTTGTAAGTAAAATTACTTGAAAGTCAGTGGAAATGCTTTTAACTTATCCACATAATTAGTGCGTTAAAATTGCAATACATTTCAAACGGCTGAAAATTGTCTAAACATGATCTGCAACTTTTTTTCAAATCGTGTTTAATTTTAATTTTAGAAACATTAGTTTTTCTTGTCAGTAAAATTACTTGAAAGTCAGTGGAAATGCTTTTAACTTATCCACATAATTAGTGCGTTAAAATTGCAATACATTTCAAACGGCTGAAAATTGTCTAAACTTATGATCTGCAACTTTTTTTAAAATCGTGTTTAATTTTAATTTTAGAAACATTAGTTTTTCTTGTCAGTAAAATTACTTGAAAGTCAGTGGAAATGCTTTTAACTTATCCACATAATTAGTGCGTTAAAATTGCAATACATTTCAAACGGCTGAAAATTGTCTAAACTTATGATCTGCAACTTTTTTTCAAATCGTGTTTAATTTTAATTTTAGAAACATTAGTTTTTCTTGTCAGTAAAATTACTTGAAAGTCAGTGGAAATGCTTTTAACTTATCCACATAATTAGTGCGTTAAAATTGCAATACATTTCAAACGGCTGAAAATTGTCTAAACTTATGATCTGCAACTTTTTTAAAAATCGTGTTTAATTTTAATTTTAGAAACATTAGTTTTTCTTGTCAGTAAAATTACTTGAAAGTCTGTGGAAATGCTTTTAACTTATCCACATAATTAGTGCGTTAAAATTGCAATACATTTCAAACGGCTGAAAATTGTCTAAACTTATGATCTGCAACTTTTTTAAAAATCGTGTTTAATTTTAATTTTAGAAACATTAGTTTTTCTTGTCAGTAAAATTACTTGAAAGTCTGTGGAAATGCTTTTAACTTATCCACATAATTAGTGCGTTAAAATTGCAATACATTTCAAACGGCTGAAAATTGTCTAAACCTATGATCTGCAACTTTTTTTAAAATCGTGTAATTTTAATTTTAGAAACATTAGTTTTTCTTGCCAGTAATATTACTTGAAAGTCAGTGGAAATGCTTTTAACTTATCCACAAAATTAGTGCGTTAAAATTGCAATACATTTCAAACGGCTGAAAATTGTCTAAAATTATGATCTGCAACTTTTTTTAAAATCGTGTTTAATTTTAATTTTAGAAACATTAGTTTTTCTTGTCAGTAAAATTACTTGAAAGTCTGTGGAAATGCTTTTAACTTATCCACATAATTAGTGCGTTAAAATTGCAATACATTTCAAACGGCTGAAAATTGTCTAAACTTATGATCTGCAACTTTTTTTAAAATCGTGTTTAATTTTAATTTTAGAAACATTAGTTTTTCTTGTCACTAAAATTGCTTGAAAGTCTGTGGAAATGCTTTTAACTTATCCACATAATTAGTGCGTTAAAATTGCAATACATTTCAAACGGCTGAAAATTGTCTAAACTTATGATCTGCAACTTTTTTTCAAATCGTGTTTAATTTTAATTTTAGAAACATTAGTTTTTCTTGTAAGTAAAATTACTTGAAAGTCAGTGGAAATGCTTTTAACTTATCCACATAATTAGTGCGTTAAAATTGCAATACATTTCAAACGGCTGAAAATTGTCTAAACTTATGATCTGCAACTTTTTTAAAAATCGTGTTTAATTTTAATTTTAGAAACATTAGTTTTTCTTGTCAGTAAAATTACTTGAAAGTCTGTGGAAATGCTTTTAACTTATCCACATAATTAGTGCGTTAAAATTGCAATACATTTCAAACGGCTGAAAATTGTCTAAACTTATGATCTGCAACTTTTTTTAAAATCGTGTTTAATTTTAATTTTAGAAACATTAGTTTTTCTTGTCAGTAAAATTACTTGAAAGTCTGTGGAAATGCTTTTAACTTATCCACATAATTAGTGCGTTAAAATTGCAATACATTTCAAACGGCTGAAAATTGTCTAAACCTATGATCTGCAACTTTTTTTAAAATCGTGTAATTTTAATTTTAGAAACATTAGTTTTTCTTGCCAGTAATATTACTTGAAAGTCAGTGGAAATGCTTTTAACTTATCCACAAAATTAGTGCGTTAAAATTGCAATACATTTCAAACGGCTGAAAATTGTCTAAAATTATGATCTGCAACTTTTTTTAAAATCGTGTTTAATTTTAATTTTAGAAACATTAGTTTTTCTTGTCAGTAAAATTACTTGAAAGTCTGTGGAAATGCTTTTAACTTATCCACATAATTAGTGCGTTAAAATTGCAATACATTTCAAACGGCTGAAAATTGTCTAAACTTATGATCTGCAACTTTTTTTAAAATCGTGTTTAATTTTAATTTTAGAAACATTAGTTTTTCTTGTCAGTAAAATTACTTGAAAGTCAGTGGAAATGCTTTTAACTTATCCACATAATTAGTGCGTTAAAATTGCAATACATTTCAAACGGCTGAAAATTGTCTAAACTTATGATCTGCAACTTTTTTTAAAATCGTCTTTAATTTTAATATTAAAAACATTAGTTTTTCTTGTCAGTAAAATTACTTGAAAGTCCGTGGAAATGCTTTTAACTTATCCACAAAATTAGTGCGTTAAAATTGCAATACATTTCAAACGGCTGAAAATTGTCTAAAATTATGATCTGCAACTTTTTTTAAAATCGTGTTTAATTTTAATTTTAGAAACATTAGTTTTTCTTGTCAGTAAAATTACTTGAAAGTCAGTGGAAATGCTTTTAACTTATCCACATAATTAGTGCGTTAAAATTGCAATACATTTCAAACGGCTGAAAATTGTCTAAACTTATGATCTGCAACTTTTTTTAAAATCGTGTTTATGTTTAATTTTAGAAACATTAGTTTTTCTTGTCAGTAAAATTACTTGAAAGTCAGTGGAAATGCTTTTAACTTATCCACATAATTAGTGCGTTAAAATTGCAATACATTTCAAACTGCTGAAAATTGTCTAAACTTATGATCTGCAACTTTTTTTCAAATCGTGTTTAATTTTAATTTTAGAAACATTAGTTTTTCTTGTCAGTAAAATTACTTGAAAGTCAGTGGAAATGCTTTTAACTTATCCACATAATTAGTGCGTTAAAATTGCAATACATTTCAAACGGCTGAAAATTGTCTAAACATGATCTGCAACTTTTTTTCAAATCGTGTTTAATTTTAATTTTAGAAACATTAGTTTTTCTTGTCAGTAAAATTACTTGAAAGTCAGTGGAAATGCTTTTAACTTATCCACATAATTAGTGCGTTAAAATTGCAATACATTTCAAACGGCTGAAAATTGTCTAAACTTATGATCTGCAACTTTTTTTAAAATCGTGTTTAATTTTAATTTTAGAAACATTAGTTTTTCTTGTCAGTAAAATTACTTGAAAGTCAGTGGAAATGCTTTTAACTTATCCACATAATTAGTGCGTTAAAATTGCAATACATTTCAAACGGCTGAAAATTGTCTAAACTTATGATCTGCAACTTTTTTTAAAATCGTGTTTAATTTTAATTTTAGAAACATTAGTTTTTCTTGTCAGTAAAATTACTTGAAAGTCAGTGGAAATGCTTTTAACTTATCCACATAATTAGTGCGTTAAAATTGCAATACATTTCAAACGGCTGAAAATTGTCTAAACTTATGATCTGCAACTTTTTTTCAAATCGTGTTTAATTTTAATTTTAGAAACATTAGTTTTTCTTGTCAGTAAAATTACTTGAAAGTCAGTGGAAATGCTTTTAACTTATCCACATAATTAGTGCGTTAAAATTGCAATACATTTCAAACGGCTGAAAATTGTCTAAACTTATGATCTGCAACTTTTTTAAAAATCGTGTTTAATTTTAATTTTAGAAACATTAGTTTTTCTTGTCAGTAAAATTACTTGAAAGTCTGTGGAAATGCTTTTAACTTATCCACATAATTAGTGCGTTAAAATTGCAATACATTTCAAACGGCTGAAAATTGTCTAAACTTATGATCTGCAACTTTTTTTAAAATCGTGTTTAATTTTAATTTTAGAAACATTAGTTTTTCTTGTCAGTAAAATTACTTGAAAGTCTGTGGAAATGCTTTTAACTTATCCACATAATTAGTGCGTTAAAATTGCAATACATTTCAAACGGCTGAAAATTGTCTAAACCTATGATCTGCAACTTTTTTTAAAATCGTGTAATTTTAATTTTAGAAACATTAGTTTTTCTTGCCAGTAATATTACTTGAAAGTCAGTGGAAATGCTTTTAACTTATCCACAAAATTAGTGCGTTAAAATTGCAATACATTTCAAACGGCTGAAAATTGTCTAAAATTATGATCTGCAACTTTTTTTAAAATCGTGTTTAATTTTAATTTTAGAAACATTAGTTTTTCTTGTCAGTAAAATTACTTGAAAGTCTGTGGAAATGCTTTTAACTTATCCACATAATTAGTGCGTTAAAATTGCAATACATTTCAAACTGCTGAAAATTGTCTAAACTTATGATCTGCAACTTTTTTTAAAATCGTGTTTAATTTTAATTTTAGAAACATTAGTTTTTCTTGTCAGTAAAATTACTTGAAAGTCAGTGGAAATGCTTTTAACTTATCCACATAATTAGTGCGTTAAAATTGCAATACATTTCAAACGGCTGAAAATTGTCTAAACATGATCTGCAACTTTTTTTCAAATCGTGTTTAATTTTAATTTTAGAAACATTAGTTTTTCTTGTCAGTAAAATTACTTGAAAGTCAGTGGAAATGCTTTTAACTTATCCACATAATTAGTGCGTTAAAATTGCAATACATTTCAAACGGCTGAAAATTGTCTAAACTTATGATCTGCAACTTTTTTTAAAATCGTGTTTATGTTTAATTTTAGAAACATTAGTTTTTCTTGTCAGTAAAATTACTTGAAAGTCAGTGGAAATGCTTTTAACTTATCCACATAATTAGTGCGTTAAAATTGCAATACATTTCAAACTGCTGAAAATTGTCTAAACTTATGATCTGCAACTTTTTTTCAAATCGTGTTTAATTTTAATTTTAGAAACATTAGTTTTTCTTGTCAGTAAAATTACTTGAAAGTCAGTGGAAATGCTTTTAACTTATCCACATAATTAGTGCGTTAAAATTGCAATACATTTCAAACGGCTGAAAATTGTCTAAACATGATCTGCAACTTTTTTTCAAATCGTGTTTAATTTTAATTTTAGAAACATTAGTTTTTCTTGTCAGTAAAATTACTTGAAAGTCAGTGGAAATGCTTTTAACTTATCCACATAATTAGTGCGTTAAAATTGCAATACATTTCAAACGGCTGAAAATTGTCTAAACTTATGATCTGCAACTTTTTTTAAAATCGTGTTTAATTTTAATTTTAGAAACATTAGTTTTTCTTGTCAGTAAAATTACTTGAAAGTCAGTGGAAATGCTTTTAACTTATCCACATAATTAGTGCGTTAAAATTGCAATACATTTCAAACGGCTGAAAATTGTCTAAACTTATGATCTGCAACTTTTTTTAAAATCGTGTTTAATTTTAATTTTAGAAACATTAGTTTTTCTTGTCAGTAAAATTACTTGAAAGTCAGTGGAAATGCTTTTAACTTATCCACATAATTAGTGCGTTAAAATTGCAATACATTTCAAACGGCTGAAAATTGTCTAAACATGATCTGCAACTTTTTTAAAAATCGTGTTTAATTTTAATTTTAGAAACATTAGTTTTTCTTGTCAGTAAAATTACTTGAAAGTCTGTGGAAATGCTTTTAACTTATCCACATAATTAGTGCGTTAAAATTGCAATACATTTCAAACGGCTGAAAATTGTCTAAACCTATGATCTGCAACTTTTTTTAAAATCGTGTAATTTTAATTTTAGAAACATTAGTTTTTCTTGCCAGTAATATTACTTGAAAGTCAGTGGAAATGCTTTTAACTTATCCACAAAATTAGTGCGTTAAAATTGCAATACATTTCAAACGGCTGAAAATTGTCTAAAATTATGATCTGCAACTTTTTTTAAAATCGTGTTTAATTTTAATTTTAGAAACATTAGTTTTTCTTGTCAGTAAAATTACTTGAAAGTCTGTGGAAATGCTTTTAACTTATCCACATAATTAGTGCGTTAAAATTGCAATACATTTCAAACGGCTGAAAATTGTCTAAACTTATGATCTGCAACTTTTTAAAAAATCGTGTTTAATTTTAATTTTAGAAACATTAGTTTTTCTTGTCAGTAAAATTACTTGAAAGTCAGTGGAAATGCTTTTAACTTATCCACATAATTAGTGCGTTAAAATTGCAATACATTTCAAACGGCTGAAAATTGTCTAAACTTATGATCTGCAACTTTTTTTAAAATCGTCTTTAATTTTAATATTAAAAACATTAGTTTTTCTTGTCAGTAAAATTACTTGAAAGTCCGTGGAAATGCTTTTAACTTATCCACAAAATTAGTGCGTTAAAATTGCAATACATTTCAAACGGCTGAAAATTGTCTAAAATTATGATCTGCAACTTTTTTTAAAATCGTGTTTAATTTTAATTTTAGAAACATTAGTTTTTCTTGTCAGTAAAATTACTTGAAAGTCAGTGGAAATGCTTTTAACTTATCCACATAATTAGTGCGTTAAAATTGCAATACATTTCAAACGGCTGAAAATTGTCTAAACTTATGATCTGCAACTTTTTTTTAAATCGTGTTTATGTTTAATTTTAGAAACATTAGTTTTTCTTGTCAGTAAAATTACTTGAAAGTCAGTGGAAATGCTTTTAACTTATCCACATAATTAGTGCGTTAAAATTGCAATACATTTCAAACTGCTGAAAATTGTCTAAACTTATGATCTGCAACTTTTTTTCAAATCGTGTTTAATTTTAATTTTAGAAACATTAGTTTTTCTTGTCAGTAAAATTACTTGAAAGTCAGTGGAAATGCTTTTAACTTATCCACATAATTAGGGCGTTAAAATTGCAATACATTTCAAACGGCTGAAAATTGTCTAAACTTATGATCTGCAACTTTTTTTAAAATCGTGTTTAATTTTAATTTTAGAAACATTAGTTTTTCTTGTCAGTAAAATTACTTGAAAGTCTGTGGAAATGCTTTTAACTTATCCACATAATTAGTTCGTTAAAATTGCAATACATTTCAAACGGCTGAAAATTGTCTAAACTTATGATCTGCAATTTTTTTTAAATCGTCTTTAATTTTAATTTTAGAAACATTAGTTTTTCTTGTCAGTAAAATTACTTGAAAGTCTGTGGAAATGCTTTTAACTTATCCACATAATTAGTGCGTTAAAATTGCAATACATTTCAAACGGCTGAAAATTGTCTAAACTTATGATCTGCAACTTTTTTTTAAAATCGTGTTTAATTTTAATTTTAGAAACATTAGTTTTTCTTGTCAGTAAAATTACTTGAAAGTCTGTGGAAATGCTTTTAACTTATCCACATAATTAGTGCGTTAAAATTGCAATACATTTCAAACGGCTGAAAATTGTCTAAACTTATGATCTGCAACTTTTTTTAAAATCGTGTTTAATTTTAATTTTAGAAACATTAGTTTTTCTTGTCAGTAAAATTACTTGAAAGTCTGTGGAAATGCTTTTAACTTATCCACATAATTAGTGCGTTAAAATTGCAATACATTTCAAACGGCTGAAAATTGTCTAAACTTATGATCTGCAACTTTTTTTAAAATCGTGTTTAATTTTAATTTTAGAAACATTAGTTTTTCTTGTCAGTAAAATTACTTGAAAGTCTGTGGAAATGCTTTTAACTTATCCACATAATTAGTGCGTTAAAATTGCAATACATTTCAAACGGCTGAAAATTGTCTAAACTTATGATCTGCAACTTTTTTTAAAATCGTGTTTAATTTTAATTTTAGAAACATTAGTTTTTCTTGTCAGTAAAATTACTTGAAAGTCAGTGGAAATGCTTTTAACTTATCCACATAATTAGTGCGTTAAAATTGCAATACATTTCAAACGGCTGAAAATTGTCTAAACTTATGATCTGCAACTTTTTTTCAAATCGTGTTTAATTTTAATTTTAGAAACATTAGTTTTTCTTGTCAGTAAAATTACTTGAAAGTCAGTGGAAATGCTTTTAACTTATCCACATAATTAGTGCGTTAAAATTGCAATACATTTCAAACGGCTGAAAATTGTCTAAACTTATGATCTGCAACTTTTTTTTAAATCGTGTTTAATTTTAATTTTAGAAACATTAGTTTTTCTTGTCAGTAAAATTACTTGAAAGTCAGTGGAAATGCTTTTAACTTATCCACATAATTAGTGCGTTAAAATTGCAATACATTTCAAACGGCTGAAAATTGTCTAAACTTATGATCTGCAACTTTTTTTAAAATCGTGTTTAATTTTAATTTTAGAAACATTAGTTTTTCTTGTCAGTAAAATTACTTGAAAGTCAGTGGAAATGCTTTTAACTTATCCACATAATTAGTGCGTTAAAATTGCAATACATTTCAAACGGCTGAAAATTGTCTAAACTTATGATCTGCAACTTTTTTTAAAATCGTGTTTAATTTTAATTTTAGAAACATTAGTTTTTCTTGTCAGTAAAATTACTTGAAAGTTTGTGGAAATGCTTTTAACTTATCCACATAATTAGTGCGTTAAAATTGCAATACATTTCAAACGGCTGAAAATTGTCTAAACTTATGATCTGCAACTTTTTTTAAAATCGTGTTTAATTTTAATTTTAGAAACATTAGTTTTTCTTGTAAGTAAAATTACTTGAAAGTCAGTGGAAATGCTTTTAACTTATCCACATAATTAGTGCGTTAAAAGTGCAATACATTTCAAACGGCTGAAAATTGTCTAAACATGATCTGCAACTTTTTTTTCAAATCGTGTTTAATTTTAATTTTAGAAACATTAGTTTTTCTTGTAAGTAAAATTACTTGAAAGTCAGTGGAAATGCTTTTAACTTATCCACATAATTAGTGCGTTAAAATTGCAATACATTTCAAACGGCTGAAAATTGTCTAAACTTATGATCTGCAACTTTTTTAAAAATCGTGTTTAATTTAAATTTTAGAAACATTAGTTTTTCTTGTCAGTAAAATTACTTGAAAGTCTGTGGAAATGCTTTTAACTTATCCACATAATTAGTGCGTTAAAATTGCAATACATTTCAAACGGCTGAAAATTGTCTAAACTTATGATCTGCAACTTTTTTTCAAATCGTGTTTAATTTTAATTTTAGAAACATTAGTTTTTCTTGTCAGTAAAATTACTTGAAAGTCAGTGGAAATGCTTTTAACTTATCCACATAATTAGTGCGTTAAAATTGCAATACATTTCAAACGGCTGAAAATTGTCTAAACTTATGATCTGCAACTTTTTTAAAAATCGTGTTTAATTTTAATTTTAGAAACATTAGTTTTTCTTGTCAGTAAAATTACTTGAAAGTCTGTGGAAATGCTTTTAACTTATCCACATAATTAGTGCGTTAAAATTGCAATACATTTCAAACGGCTGAAAATTGTCTAAACTTATGATCTGCAACTTTTTTTAAAATCGTGTTTAATTTTAATTTTAGAAACATTAGTTTTTCTTGTCAGTAAAATTACTTGAAAGTCTGTGGAAATGCTTTTAACTTATCCACATAATTAGTTCGTTAAAATTGCAATACATTTCAAACGGCTGAAAATTGTCTAAACTTATGATCTGCAATTTTTTTTAAAATCGTGTTTAATTTTAATTTTAGAAACATTAGTTTTTCTTGTCAGTAAAATTACTTGAAAGTCTGTGGAAATGCTTTTAACTTATCCACATAATTAGTGCGTTAAAATTGCAATACATTTCAAACGGCTGAAAATTGTCTAAACTTATGATCTGCAACTTTTTTTAAAATCGTGTTTAATTTTAATTTTAGAAACATTAGTTTTTCTTGTCAGTAAAATTACTTGAAAGTCTGTGGAAATGCTTTTAACTTATCCACATAATTAGTGCGTTAAAATTGCAATACATTTCAAACGGCTGAAAATTGTCTAAACCTATGATCTGCAACTTTTTTTAAAATCGTGTTTAATTTAAATTTTAGAAACATTAGTTTTTCTTGTCAGTAAAATTACTTGAAAGTCTGTGGAAATGCTTTTAACTTATCCACATAATTAGTGCGTTAAAATTGCAATACATTTCAAACGGCTGAAAATTGTCTAAACTTATGATCTGCAACTTTTTTAAAAATCGTGTTTAATTTTAATTTTAGAAACATTAGTTTTTCTTGTCAGTAAAATTACTTGAAAGTCAGTGGAAATGCTTTTAACTTATCCACATAATTAGTGCGTTAAAATTGCAATACATTTCAAACGGCTGAAAATTGTCTAAACATGATCTGCAACTTTTTTTCAAATCGTGTTTAATTTTAATTTTAGAAACATTAGTTTTTCTTGTCAGTAAAATTACTTGAAAGTCAGTGGAAATGCTTTTAACTTATCCACATAATTAGTGCGTTAAAATTGCAATACATTTCAAACGGCTGAAAATTGTCTAAACTTATGATCTGCAACTTTTTTTAAAATCGTGTTTAATTTTAATTTTAGAAACATTAGTTTTTCTTGTCAGTAAAATTACTTGAAAGTCAGTGGAAATGCTTTTAACTTATCCACATAATTAGTGCGTTAAAATTGCAATACATTTCAAACGGCTGAAAATTGTCTAAACTTATGATCTGCAACTTTTTTAAAAATCGTGTTTAATTTTAATTTTAGAAACATTAGTTTTTCTTGTCAGTAAAATTACTTGAAAGTCTGTGGAAATGCTTTTAACTTATCCACATAATTAGTGCGTTAAAATTGCAATACATTTCAAACGCTGAAAATTGTCTAAACTTATGATCTGCAACTTTTTTTCAAATCGTGTTTAATTTTAATTTTAGAAACATTAGTTTTTCTTGTCAGTAAAATTACTTGAAAGTCAGTGGAAATGCTTTTAACTTATCCACATAATTAGGGCGTTAAAATTGCAATACATTTCAAACGGCTGAAAATTGTCTAAACTTATGATCTGCAACTTTTTTTTAAATCGTGTTTAATTTTAATTTTAGAAACATTAGTTTTTCTTGTCAGTAAAATTACTTGAAAGTCTGTGGAAATGCTTTTAACTTATCCAATTAATTAGTGCGTTAAAATTGCAATACATTTCAAACGGCTGAAAATTGTCTAAACTTATGATCTGCAATTTTTTTTTAAATCGTCTTTAATTTTAATTTTAGAAACATTAGTTTTTCTTGTCAGTAAAATTACTTGAAAGTTTGTGGAAATGCTTTTAACTTATCCACATAATTAGTGCGTTAAAATTGCAATACATTTCAAACGGCTGAAAATTGTCTAAACTTATGATCTGCAACTTTTTTTAAAATCGTGTTTAATTTTAATTTTAGAAACATTAGTTTTTCTTGTCAGTAAAATTACTTGAAAGTCTGTGGAAATGCTTTTAACTTATCCACATAATTAGTGCGTTAAAATTGCAATACATTTCAAACGGCTGAAAATTGTCTAAACTTATGATCTGCAACTTTTTTTAAAATCGTGTTTAATTTTAATTTTAGAAACATTAGTTTTTCTTGTCAGTAAAATTACATGAAAGTCAGTGGAAATGCTTTTAACTTATCCACATAATTAGTGCGTTAAAATTGCAATACATTTCAAACGGCTGAAAATTGTCTAAACTTATGATCTGCAACTTTTTTTAAAATCGTGTTCAATTTAAATTTTAGAAACATTAGTTTTTCTTGTCAGTAAAATTACTTGAAAGTCAGTGGAAATGCTTTTAACTTATCCACATAATTAGTGCGTTAAAATTGCAATACATTTCAAACTGCTGAAAATTGTCTAAACTTATGATCTGCAACTTTTTTTCAAATCGTGTTTAATTTTAATTTTAGAAACATTAGTTTTTCTTGTCAGTAAAATTACTTGAAAGTCAGTGGAAATGCTTTTAACTTATCCACATAATTAGGGCGTTAAAATTGCAATACATTTCAAACGGCTGAAAATTGTCTAAACTTATGATCTGCAACTTTTTTTTAAATCGTGTTTAATTTTAATTTTAGAAACATTAGTTTTTCTTGTCAGTAAAATTACTTGAAAGTCTGTGGAAATGCTTTTAACTTATCCACATAATTAGTGCGTTAAAATTGCAATACATTTCAAACGGCTGAAAATTGTCTAAACTTATGATCTGCAATTTTTTTTAAAATCGTGTTTAATTTTAATTTTAGAAACATTAGTTTTTCTTGTCAGTAAAATTACTTGAAAGTTTGTGGAAATGCTTTTAACTTATCCACATAATTAGTTCGTTAAAATTGCAATACATTTCAAACGGCTGAAAATTGTCTAAACTTATGATCTGCAATTTTTTTTAAAATCGTGTTTAATTTTAATTTTAGAAACATTAGTTTTTCTTGTCAGTAAAATTACTTGAAAGTCTGTGGAAATGCTTTTAACTTATCCACATAATTAGTGCGTTAAAATTGCAATACATTTCAAACGGCTGAAAATTGTCTAAACTTATGATCTGCAACTTTTTTTAAAATCGTGTTTAATTTTAATTTTAGAAACATTAGTTTTTCTTGTCAGTAAAATTACTTGAAAGTCTGTGGAAATGCTTTTAACTTATCCACATAATTAGTGCGTTAAAATTGCAATACATTTCAAACGGCTGAAAATTGTCTAAACCTATGATCTGCAACTTTTTTTAAAATCGTGTTTAATTTAAATTTTAGAAACATTAGTTTTTCTTGTCAGTAAAATTACTTGAAAGTCTGTGGAAATGCTTTTAACTTATCCACATAATTAGTGCGTTAAAATTGCAATACATTTCAAACGGCTGAAAATTGTCTAAACTTATGATCTGCAACTTTTTTAAAAATCGTGTTTAATTTTAATTTTAGAAACATTAGTTTTTCTTGTCAGTAAAATTACTTGAAAGTCAGTGGAAATGCTTTTAACTTATCCACATAATTAGTGCGTTAAAATTGCAATACATTTCAAACGGCTGAAAATTGTCTAAACATGATCTGCAACTTTTTTTCAAATCGTGTTTAATTTTAATTTTAGAAACATTAGTTTTTCTTGTCAGTAAAATTACTTGAAAGTCAGTGGAAATGCTTTTAACTTATCCACATAATTAGTGCGTTAAAATTGCAATACATTTCAAACGGCTGAAAATTGTCTAAACTTATGATCTGCAACTTTTTTTAAAATCGTGTTTAATTTTAATTTTAGAAACATTAGTTTTTCTTGTCAGTAAAATTACTTGAAAGTCAGTGGAAATGCTTTTAACTTATCCACATAATTAGTGCGTTAAAATTGCAATACATTTCAAACGGCTGAAAATTGTCTAAACTTATGATCTGCAACTTTTTTAAAAATCGTGTTTAATTTTAATTTTAGAAACATTAGTTTTTCTTGTCAGTAAAATTACTTGAAAGTCTGTGGAAATGCTTTTAACTTATCCACATAATTAGTGCGTTAAAATTGCAATACATTTCAAACGCTGAAAATTGTCTAAACTTATGATCTGCAACTTTTTTTCAAATCGTGTTTAATTTTAATTTTAGAAACATTAGTTTTTCTTGTCAGTAAAATTACTTGAAAGTCAGTGGAAATGCTTTTAACTTATCCACATAATTAGGGCGTTAAAATTGCAATACATTTCAAACGGCTGAAAATTGTCTAAACTTATGATCTGCAACTTTTTTTTAAATCGTGTTTAATTTTAATTTTAGAAACATTAGTTTTTCTTGTCAGTAAAATTACTTGAAAGTCTGTGGAAATGCTTTTAACTTATCCAATTAATTAGTGCGTTAAAATTGCAATACATTTCAAACGGCTGAAAATTGTCTAAACTTATGATCTGCAATTTTTTTTTAAATCGTCTTTAATTTTAATTTTAGAAACATTAGTTTTTCTTGTCAGTAAAATTACTTGAAAGTTTGTGGAAATGCTTTTAACTTATCCACATAATTAGTGCGTTAAAATTGCAATACATTTCAAACGGCTGAAAATTGTCTAAACTTATGATCTGCAACTTTTTTTAAAATCGTGTTTAATTTTAATTTTAGAAACATTAGTTTTTCTTGTCAGTAAAATTACTTGAAAGTCTGTGGAAATGCTTTTAACTTATCCACATAATTAGTGCGTTAAAATTGCAATACATTTCAAACGGCTGAAAATTGTCTAAACTTATGATCTGCAACTTTTTTTAAAATCGTGTTTAATTTTAATTTTAGAAACATTAGTTTTTCTTGTCAGTAAAATTACATGAAAGTCAGTGGAAATGCTTTTAACTTATCCACATAATTAGTGCGTTAAAATTGCAATACATTTCAAACGGCTGAAAATTGTCTAAACTTATGATCTGCAACTTTTTTTTAAATCGTGTTTAATTTTAATTTTAGAAACATTAGTTTTTCTTGTCAGTAAAATTACTTGAAAATCAGTGGAAATGCTTTTAACTTATCCACATAATTAGTGCGTTAAAATTGCAATACATTTCAAACGGCTGAAAATTGTCTAAACTTATGATCTGCAACTTTTTTTCAAATCGTGTTTAATTTTAATTTTAGAAACATTAGTTTTTCTTGTCAGTAAAATTACTTGAAAGTCAGTGGAAATGCTTTTAACTTATCCACATAATTAGTGCGTTAAAATGGCAATACATTTCAAACGGCTGAAAATTGTCTAAACTTATGATCTGCAACTTTTTTTAAAATCGTGTTTAATTTTAATTTTAGAAACATTAGTTTTTCTTGTCAGTAAAATTACTTGAAAGTCTGTGGAAATGCTTTTAACTTATCCACATAATTAGTGCGTTAAAATTGCAATACATTTCAAACGGCTGAAAATTGTCTAAACTTATGATCTGCAACTTTTTTTAAAATCGTGTTTAATTTTAATTTTAGAAACATTAGTTTTTCTTGTCAGTAAAATTACTTGAAAGTCAGTGGAAATGCTTTTAACTTATCCACATAATTAGTGCGTTAAAATTGCAATACATTTCAAACGGCTGAAAATTGTCTAAACTTATGATCTGCAACTTTTTTTAAAATCGTGTTTAATTTTAATTTTAGAAACATTAGTTTTTCTTGTCAGTAAAATTACTTGAAAGTCTGTGGAAATGCTTTTAACTTATCCACATAATTAGTGCGTTAAAATTGCAATACATTTCAAACAGCTGAAAATTGTCTAAACTTATGATCTGCAACTTTTTTTAAAATCGTGTTTAATTTTAATTTTAGAAACATTAGTTTTTCTTGTCAGTAAAATTACTTGAAAGTCAGTGGAAATGCTTTTAACTTATCTACATAATTAGTGCGTTAAAATTGCAATACATTTCAAACGGCTGAAAATTGTCTAAACTTATGATCTGCAACTTTTTTTTAAATCGTGTTTAATTTTAATTTTAGAAACATTAGTTTTTCTTGTCAGTAAAATTACTTGAAAGTCAGTGGAAATGCTTTTAACTTATCCACATAATTAGTGCGTTAAAATTGCAATACATTTCAAACGGCTGAAAATTGTCTAAACTTATGATCTGCAACTTTTTTTCAAATCGTGTTTAATTTTAATTTTAGAAACATTAATTTTTCTTGTCAGTAAAATTACTTGAAAGTTTGTGGAAATGCTTTTAACTTATCCACATAATTAGTGCGTTAAAATTGCAATACATTTCAAACGGCTGAAAATTGTCTAAACTTATGATCTGCAACTTTTTTTTAAATCGTGTTTAATTTTAATTTTAGAAACATTAGTTTTTCTTGTCAGTAAAATTACTTGAAAGTCAGTGGAAATGCTTTTAACTTATCCACATAATTAGTGCGTTAAAATTGCAATACATTTCAAACGGCTGAAAATTGTCTAAACTTATGATCTGCAACTTTTTTTAAAATCGTGTTTAATTTTAATTTTAGAAACATTAGTTTTTCTTGTCAGTAAAATTACTTGAAAGTCAGTGGAAATGCTTTTAACTTATCCACATAATTAGTGCGTTAAAATTGCAATACATTTCAAACGGCTGAAAATTGTCTAAACTTATGATCTGCAACTTTTTTTAAAATCGTGTTTAATTTTAATTTTAGAAACATTAGTTTTTCTTGTCAGTAAAATTACTTGAAAGTCTGTGGAAATGCTTTTAACTTATCCACATAATTAGTGCGTTAAAATTGCAATACATTTCAAACAGCTGAAAATTGTCTAAACTTATGATCTGCAACTTTTTTTAAAATCGTGTTTAATTTTAATTTTAGAAACATTAGTTTTTCTTGTCAGTAAAATTACTTGAAAGTCAGTGGAAATGCTTTTAACTTATCTACATAATTAGTGCGTTAAAATTGCAATACATTTCAAACGGCTGAAAATTGTCTAAACTTATGATCTGCAACTTTTTTTAAAATCGTGTTTAATTTTAATTTTAGAAACATTAGTTTTTCTTGTCAGTAAAATTACTTGAAAGTCAGTGGAAATGCTTTTAACTTATCCACATAATTAGTGCGTTAAAATTGCAATACATTTCAAACGGCTGAAAATTGTCTAAACTTATGATCTGCAACTTTTTTTCAAATCGTGTTTAATTTTAATTTTAGAAACATTAATTTTTCTTGTCAGTAAAATTACTTGAAAGTTTGTGGAAATGCTTTTAACTTATCCACATAATTAGTGCGTTAAAATTGCAATACATTTCAAACGGCTGAAAATTGTCTAAACTTATGATCTGCAACTTTTTTTTAAATCGTGTTTAATTTTAATTTTAGAAACATTAGTTTTTCTTGTCAGTAAAATTACTTGAAAGTCAGTGGAAATGCTTTTAACTTATCCACATAATTAGTGCGTTAAAATTGCAATACATTTCAAACGGCTGAAAATTGTCTAAACTTATGATCTGCAACTTTTTTTAAAATCGTGTTTAATTTTAATTTTAGAAACATTAGTTTTTCTTGTCAGTAAAATTACTTGAAAGTCAGTGGAAATACTTTTAACTTATCCACATAATTAGTGCGTTAAAATTGCAATACATTTCAAACGGCTGAAAATTGTCTAAACTTATGATCTGCAACTTTTTTTCAAATCGTGTTTAATTTTAATTTTAGAAACATTAATTTTTCTTGTCAGTAAAATTACTTGAAAGTTTGTGGAAATGCTTTTAACTTATCCACATAATTAGTGCGTTAAAATTGCAATACATTTCAAACGGCTGAAAATTGTCTAAACTTATGATCTGCAACTTTTTTTTAAATCGTGTTTAATTTTAATTTTAGAAACATTAGTTTTTCTTGTCAGTAAAATTACTTGAAAATCAGTGGAAATGCTTTTAACTTATCCACATAATTAGTGCGTTAAAATTGCAATACATTTCAAACGGCTGAAAATTGTCTAAACTTATGATCTGCAACTTTTTTTCAAATCGTGTTTAATTTTAATTTTAGAAACATTAGTTTTTCTTGTCAGTAAAATTACTTGAAAGTCAGTGGAAATGCTTTTAACTTATCCACATAATTAGTGCGTTAAAATGGCAATACATTTCAAACGGCTGAAAATTGTCTAAACTTATGATCTGCAACTTTTTTTAAAATCGTGTTTAATTTTAATTTTAGAAACATTAGTTTTTCTTGTCAGTAAAATTACTTGAAAGTCAGTGGAAATGCTTTTAACTTATCCACATAATTAGTGCGTTAAAATTGCAATACATTTCAAACGGCTGAAAATTGTCTAAACTTATGATCTGCAACTTTTTTTAAAATCGTGTTTAATTTTAATTTTAGAAACATTAGTTTTTCTTGTCAGTAAAATTACTTGAAAGTCAGTGGAAATGCTTTTAACTTATCCACATAATTAGTGCGTTAAAATTGCAATACATTTCAAACGGCTGAAAATTGTCTAAACTTATGATCTGCAACTTTTTTTAAAATCGTGTTTAATTTTAATTTTAGAAACATTAGTTTTTCTTGTCAGTAAAATTACTTGAAAGTCAGTGGAAATGCTTTTAACTTATCCACATAATTAGTGCGTTAAAATTGCAATACATTTCAAACGGCTGAAAATTGTCTAAACTTATGATCTGCAACTTTTTTTAAAATCGTGTTTAATTTTAATTTTAGAAACATTAGTTTTTCTTGTCAGTAAAATTACTTGAAAGTCTGTGGAAATGCTTTTAACTTATCCACATAATTAGTGCGTTAAAATTGCAATACATTTCAAACAGCTGAAAATTGTCTAAACTTATGATCTGCAACTTTTTTTAAAATCGTGTTTAATTTTAATTTTAGAAACATTAGTTTTTCTTGTCAGTAAAATTACTTGAAAGTCAGTGGAAATGCTTTTAACTTATCTACATAATTAGTGCGTTAAAATTGCAATACATTTCAAACGGCTGAAAATTGTCTAAACTTATGATCTGCAACTTTTTTTAAAATCGTGTTTAATTTTAATTTTAGAAACATTAGTTTTTCTTGTCAGTAAAATTACTTGAAAGTCAGTGGAAATGCTTTTAACTTATCCACATAATTAGTGCGTTAAAATTGCAATACATTTCAAACGGCTGAAAATTGTCTAAACTTATGATCTGCAACTTTTTTTAAAATCGTGTTTAATTTTAATTTTAGAAACATTAGTTTTTCTTGTCAGTAAAATTACTTGAAAGTCAGTGGAAATGCTTTTAACTTATCCACATAATTAGTGCGTTAAAATTGCAATACATTTCAAACGGCTGAAAATTGTCTAAACTTATGATCTGCAACTTTTTTTCAAATCGTGTTTAATTTTAATTTTAGAAACATTAATTTTTCTTGTCAGTAAAATTACTTGAAAGTTTGTGGAAATGCTTTTAACTTATCCACATAATTAGTGCGTTAAAATTGCAATACATTTCAAACGGCTGAAAATTGTCTAAACTTATGATCTGCAACTTTTTTTAAATCGTGTTTAATTTTAATTTTAGAAACATTAGTTTTTCTTGTCAGTAAAATTACTTGAAAGTCAGTGGAAATGCTTTTAACTTATCCACATAATTAGTGCGTTAAAATTGCAATACATTTCAAACGGCTGAAAATTGTCTAAACTTATGATCTGCAACTTTTTTTAAAATCGTGTTTAATTTTAATTTTAGAAACATTAGTTTTTCTTGTCAGTAAAATTACTTGAAAGTCAGTGGAAATGCTTTTAACTTATCCACATAATTAGTGCGTTAAAATTGCAATACATTTCAAACGGCTGAAAATTGTCTAAACTTATGATCTGCAACTTTTTTTCAAATCGTGTTTAATTTTAATTTTAGAAACATTAATTTTTCTTGTCAGTAAAATTACTTGAAAGTTTGTGGAAATGCTTTTAACTTATCCACATAATTAGTGCGTTAAAATTGCAATACATTTCAAACGGCTGAAAATTGTCTAAACTTATGATCTGCAACTTTTTTTAAAATCGTGTTTAATTTTAATTTTAGAAACATTAGTTTTTCTTGTCAGTAAAATTACTTGAAAATCAGTGGAAATGCTTTTAACTTATCCACATAATTAGTGCGTTAAAATTGCAATACATTTCAAACGGCTGAAAATTGTCTAAACTTATGATCTGCAACTTTTTTTCAAATCGTGTTTAATTTTAATTTTAGAAACATTAGTTTTTCTTGTCAGTAAAATTACTTGAAAGTCAGTGGAAATGCTTTTAACTTATCCACATAATTAGTGCGTTAAAATGGCAATACATTTCAAACGGCTGAAAATTGTCTAAACTTATGATCTGCAACTTTTTTTAAAATCGTGTTTAATTTTAATTTTAGAAACATTAGTTTTTCTTGTCAGTAAAATTACTTGAAAGTCAGTGGAAATGCTTTTAACTTATCCACATAATTAGTGCGTTAAAATTGCAATACATTTCAAACGGCTGAAAATTGTCTAAACTTATGATCTGCAACTTTTTTTAAAATCGTGTTTAATTTTAATTTTAGAAACATTAGTTTTTCTTGTCAGTAAAATTACTTGAAAGTCAGTGGAAATGCTTTTAACTTATCCACATAATTAGTGCGTTAAAATTGCAATACATTTCAAACGGCTGAAAATTGTCTAAACTTATGATCTGCAACTTTTTTTAAAATCGTGTTTAATTTTAATTTTAGAAACATTAGTTTTTCTTGTCAGTAAAATTACTTGAAAGTCTGTGGAAATGCTTTTAACTTATCCACATAATTAGTGCGTTAAAATTGCAATACATTTCAAACAGCTGAAAATTGTCTAAACTTATGATCTGCAACTTTTTTTAAAATCGTGTTTAATTTTAATTTTAGAAACATTAGTTTTTCTTGTCAGTAAAATTACTTGAAAGTCAGTGGAAATGCTTTTAACTTATCTACATAATTAGTGCGTTAAAATTGCAATACATTTCAAACGGCTGAAAATTGTCTAAACTTATGATCTGCAACTTTTTTTTAAATCGTGTTTAATTTTAATTTTAGAAACATTAGTTTTTCTTGTCAGTAAAATTACTTGAAAGTCAGTGGAAATGCTTTTAACTTATCCACATAATTAGTGCGTTAAAATTGCAATACATTTCAAACGGCTGAAAATTGTCTAAACTTATGATCTGCAACTTTTTTTCAAATCGTGTTTAATTTTAATTTTAGAAACATTAATTTTTCTTGTCAGTAAAATTACTTGAAAGTTTGTGGAAATGCTTTTAACTTATCCACATAATTAGTGCGTTAAAATTGCAATACATTTCAAACGGCTGAAAATTGTCTAAACTTATGATCTGCAACTTTTTTTTAAATCGTGTTTAATTTTAATTTTAGAAACATTAGTTTTTCTTGTCAGTAAAATTACTTGAAAGTCAGTGGAAATGCTTTTAACTTATCCACATAATTAGTGCGTTAAAATTGCAATACATTTCAAACGGCTGAAAATTGTCTAAACTTATGATCTGCAACTTTTTTTAAAATCGTGTTTAATTTTAATTTTAGAAACATTAGTTTTTCTTGTCAGTAAAATTACTTGAAAGTCAGTGGAAATGCTTTTAACTTATCCACATAATTAGTGCGTTAAAATTGCAATACATTTCAAACGGCTGAAAATTGTCTAAACTTATGATCTGCAACTTTTTTTTAAATCGTGTTTAATTTTAATTTTAGAAACATTAGTTTTTCTTGTCAGTAAAATTACTTGAAAGTCTGTGGAAATGCTTTTAACTTATCTACATAATTAGTGCGTTAAAATTGCAATACATTTCAAACGGCTGAAAATTGTCTAAACTTATGATCTGCAACTTTTTTTAAAATCGTGTTTAATTTTAATTTTAGAAACATTAGTTTTTCTTGTCAGTAAAATTACTTGAAAATCAGTGGAAATGCTTTTAACTTATCCACATAATTAGTGCGTTAAAATTGCAATACATTTCAAACGGCTGAAAATTGTCTAAACTTATGATCTGCAACTTTTTTTCAAATCGTGTTTAATTTTAATTTTAGAAACATTAGTTTTTCTTGTCAGTAAAATTACTTGAAAGTCAGTGGAAATGCTTTTAACTTATCCACATAATTAGTGCGTTAAAATGGCAATACATTTCAAACGGCTGAAAATTGTCTAAACTTATGATCTGCAACTTTTTTTAAAATCGTGTTTAATTTTAATTTTAGAAACATTAGTTTTTCTTGTCAGTAAAATTACTTGAAAGTCAGTGGAAATGCTTTTAACTTATCCACATAATTAGTGCGTTAAAATTGCAATACATTTCAAACGGCTGAAAATTGTCTAAACTTATGATCTGCAACTTTTTTTAAAATCGTGTTTAATTTTAATTTTAGAAACATTAGTTTTTCTTGTCAGTAAAATTACTTGAAAGTCAGTGGAAATGCTTTTAACTTATCCACATAATTAGTGCGTTAAAATTGCAATACATTTCAAACGGCTGAAAATTGTCTAAACTTATGATCTGCAACTTTTTTTAAAATCGTGTTTAATTTTAATTTTAGAAACATTAGTTTTTCTTGTCAGTAAAATTACTTGAAAGTCTGTGGAAATGCTTTTAACTTATCCACATAATTAGTGCGTTAAAATTGCAATACATTTCAAACAGCTGAAAATTGTCTAAACTTATGATCTGCAACTTTTTTTAAAATCGTGTTTAATTTTAATTTTAGAAACATTAGTTTTTCTTGTCAGTAAAATTACTTGAAAGTCAGTGGAAATGCTTTTAACTTATCTACATAATTAGTGCGTTAAAATTGCAATACATTTCAAACGGCTGAAAATTGTCTAAACTTATGATCTGCAACTTTTTTTTAAATCGTGTTTAATTTTAATTTTAGAAACATTAGTTTTTCTTGTCAGTAAAATTACTTGAAAGTCAGTGGAAATGCTTTTAACTTATCCACATAATTAGTGCGTTAAAATTGCAATACATTTCAAACGGCTGAAAATTGTCTAAACTTATGATCTGCAACTTTTTTTCAAATCGTGTTTAATTTTAATTTTAGAAACATTAGTTTTTCTTGTCAGTAAAATTACTTGAAAGTCAGTGGAAATGCTTTTAACTTATCCACATAATTAGTGCGTTAAAATTGCAATACATTTCAAACGGCTGAAAATTGTCCTAAACTTATGATCTGCAACTTTTTTTTAAATCGTGTTTAATTTTAATTTTAGAAACATTAGTTTTTCTTGTCAGTAAAATTACTTGAAAGTCTGTGGAAATGCTTTTAACTTATCTACATAATTAGTGCGTTAAAATTGCAATACATTTCAAACGGCTGAAAATTGTCTAAACTTATGATCTGCAACTTTTTTTTAAAATCGTGTTTAATTTTAATTTTAGAAACATTAGTTTTTCTTGTCAGTAAAATTACTTGAAAGTCTGTGGAAATGCTTTTAACTTATCCACATAATTAGTGCGTTAAAATTGCAATACATTTCAAACGGCTGAAAATTGTCTAAACTTATGATCTGCAACTTTTTTAAAATCGTGTCTAATTTTAATTTTAGAAACATTAGTTTTTCTTGTCAGTAAAATTACTTGAAAGTCAGTGGAAATGCTTTTAACTTATCCACATAATTAGTGCGTTAAAATTGCAATACATTTCAAACGGCTGAAAATTGTCTAAACTTATGATCTGCAACTTTTTTTCAAATCGTGTTTAATTTTAATTTTAGAAACATTAGTTTTTCTTGTCAGTAAAATTACTTGAAAGTCAGTGGAAATGCTTTTAACTTATCCACATAATTAGTGCGTTAAAATTGCAATACATTTCAAACGGCTGAAAAATTGTCATAAACTTTATGATCTGCAACTTTTTTTAAAATCGTGTTTAATTTTAATTTTAGAAACATTAGTTTTTCTTGTCAGTAAAATTACTTGAAAGTCTGTGGAAATGCTTTTAACTTATCCACATAATTAGTGCGTTAAAATTGCAATACTTTCAAACGGCTGAAAATTGTCTAAACTTATGATCTGCAACTTTTTTTTAAATCGTGTTTAATTTTAATTTTAGAAACATTAGTTTTTCTTGTCAGTAAAAATTACTTGAAAGTCTGTGGAAATGCTTTTAACTTATCCACATAATTAGTGCGTTAAAATTGCAATACATTTCAAACGGCTGAAAATTGTCTAAACTTATGATCTGCAACTTTTTTTAAAATCGTGTTTAATTTTAATTTTAGAAACATTAGTTTTTCTTGTCAGTAAAATTACTTGAAAGTCAGTGGAAATGCTTTTAACTTATCCACATAATTAGTGCGTTAAAATTGCAATACATTTCAAACGGCTGAAAATTGTCTAAACTTATGATCTGCAACTTTTTTTCAAATCGTGTTTAATTTTAATTTTAGAAACATTAGTTTTTCTTGTCAGTAAAATTACTTGAAAGTCAGTGGAAATGCTTTTAACTTATCCACATAATTAGTGCGTTAAAATTGCAATACATTTCAAACAGCTGAAAATTGTCTAAACTTATGATCTGCAACTTTTTTAAAATCGTGTTTAATTTTAATTTTAGAAACATTAGTTTTTCTTGTCAGTAAAATTACTTGAAAGTCAGTGGAAATGCTTTTAACT
>JAVGWX010000311.1:0-42665 GCA_036924085.1 Ariolimax columbianus | reverse complement strand
CTTTCAAGTAATTTTACTGACAAGAAAAACTAATGTTTCTAAAATTAAAATTAAACACGATTTTAAAAAATGTTGCAGATCATAAGTTTAGACAATTTTCAGCCGTTTGAAATGTATTGCAATTTTAACGCACTAATTATGTGGATAAGTTAAAAGCATTTCCACAGACTTTCAAGTAATTTTACTGACAAGAAAAACTAATGTTTCTAAAATTAAAATTAAACACGATTTGAAAAAAAGTTGCAGATCATAAGTTTAGACAATTTTCAGCCGTTTGAAATGTATTGCAATTTTAACGCACTAATTATGTGGATAAGTTAAAAGCATTTCCACTGACTTTCAAGTGATTTTACTGACAAGAAAAACTAATGTTTCTAAAATTAAAATTAAACACGATTTTAAAAAATGTTGCAGATCATAAGTTTAGACAATTTTCAGCCGTTTGAAATGTATTGCAATTTTAACGCACTAATTATGTGGATAAGTTAAAAGCATTTCCACAGACTTTCAAGTAATTTTACTGACAAGAAAAACTAATGTTTCTAAAATTAAAATTAAACACGATTTGAAAAAAAGTTGTAGATCATAAGTTTAGACAATTTTCAGCCGTTTGAAATGTATTGCAATTTTAACGCACTAATTATGTGGATAAGTTAAAAGCATTTCCACTGACTTTCAAGTAATTTTACTGACAAGAAAAACTAATGTTTCTAAAATTAAAATTAAACACGATTTTAAAAAATGTTGCAGATCATAAGTTTAGACAATTTTCAGCCGTTTGAAATGTATTGCAATTTTAATGCACTAATTATGTGGATAAGTTAAAAGCATTTCCACTGACTTTCAAGTAATTTTACTGACAAGAAAAACTAATGTTTCTAAAATTAAAATTAAACACGATTTGAAAAAAAGTTGCAGATCATAAGTTTAGACAATTTTCAGCCGTTTGAAATGTATTGCAATTTTAACGCACTAATTATGTGGATAAGTTAAAAGCATTTCCACAGACTTTCAAGTAATTTTACTGACAAGAAAAACTAATGTTTCTAAAATTAAAATTAAACACGATTTAAAAAAAGTTGCAGATCATAAGTTTAGACAATTTTCAGCCGTTTGAAATGTATTGCAATTTTAACGCACTAATTATGTGGATAAGTTAAAAGCATTTCCACTGACTTTCAAGTAATTTTACTGACAAGAAAAACTAATGTTTCTAAAATTAAAATTAAACACGATTTGAAAAAAAGTTGCAGATCATAAGTTTAGACAATTTTCAGCCGTTTGAAATGTATTGCAATTTTAACGCACTAATTATGTGGATAAGTTAAAAGCATTTCCACTGACTTTCAAGTAATTTTACTGACAAGAAAAACTAATGTTTCTAAAATTAAAATTAAACACGATTTAAAAAAAGTTGCAGATCATAAGTTTAGACAATTTTCAGCCGTTTGAAATGTATTGCAATTTTAACGCACTAATTATGTGGATAAGTTAAAAGCATTTCCACTGACTTTCAAGTAATTTTACTGACAAGAAAAACTAATGTTTCTAAAATTAAAATTAAACACGATTTGAAAAAAAGTTGCAGATCATAAGTTTAGACAATTTTCAGCCGTTTGAAATGTATTGCAATTTTAACGCACTAATTATGTGGATAAGTTAAAAGCATTTCCACTGACTTTCCAGTAATTTTACTGACAAGAAAAACTAATGTTTCTAAAATTAAAATTAAACACGATTTGAAAAAAAGTTGCAGATCATAAGTTTAGACAATTTTCAGCCGTTTGAAATGTATTGCAATTTTAACGCACTAATTATGTGGATAAGTTAAAAGCATTTCCACTGACTTTCAAGTAATTTTACTGACAAGAAAAACTAATGTTTCTAAAATTAAAATTAAACACGATTTTAAAAAATGTTGCAGATCATAAGTTTAGACAATTTTCAGCCGTTTGAAATGTATTGCAATTTTAACGCACTAATTATGTGGATAAGTTAAAAGCATTTCCACAGACTTTCAAGTAATTTTACTGACAAGAAAAACTAATGTTTCTAAAATTAAAATTAAACACGATTTGAAAAAAAGTTGCAGATCATAAGTTTAGACAATTTTCAGCCGTTTGAAATGTATTGCAATTTTAACGCACTAATTATGTGGATAAGTTAAAAGCATTTCCACTGACTTTCAAGTAATTTTACTGACAAGAAAAACTAATGTTTCTAAAATTAAAATTAAACACGATTTTAAAAATGTTGCAGATCATAAGTTTAGACAATTTTCAGCCGTTTGAAATGTATTGCAATTTTAATGCACTAATTATGTGGATAAGTTAAAAGCATTTCCACTGACTTTCAAGTAATTTTACTGACAAGAAAAACTAATGTTTCTAAAATTAAAATTAAACACGATTTGAAAAAAAGTTGCAGATCATAATTTTAGACAATTTTCAGCCGTTTGAAATGTATTGCAATTTTAACGCACTAATTATGTGGATAAGTTAAAAGCATTTCCACAGACTTTCAAGTAATTTTACTGACAAGAAAAACTAATGTTTCTAAAATTAAAATTAAACACGATTTGAAAAAAAGTTGCAGATCATAAGTTTAGACAATTTTCAGCCGTTTGAAATGTATTGCAATTTTAACGCACTAATTATGTGGATAAGTTAAAAGCATTTCCACTGACTTTCAAGTCATTTTACTGACAAGAAAAACTAATGTTTCTAAAATTAAAATTAAACACGATTTTAAAAAAAGTTGCAGATCATAAGTTTAGACAATTTTCAGCCGTTTGAAATGTATTGCAATTTTAACGCACTAATTATGTGGATAAGTTAAAAGCATTTCCACTGACTTTCAAGTAATTTTACTGACAAGAAAAAGTAATGTTTCTAAAATTAAAATTAAACACGATTTAAAAAAATGTTGCAGATCATAAGTTTAGACAATTTTCAGCCGTTTGAAATGTATTGCAATTTTAATGCACTAATTATGTGGATAAGTTAAAAGCATTTCCACTGACTTTCAAGTAATTTTACTGACAAGAAAAACTAATGTTTCTAAAATTAAAATTAAACACGATTTGAAAAAAAGTTGCAGATCATAAGTTTAGACAATTTTCAGCCGTTTGAAATGTATTGCAATTTTAACGCACTAATTATGTGGATAAGTTAAAAGCATTTCCACAGACTTTCAAGTAATTTTACTGACAAGAAAAACTAATGTTTCTAAAATTAAAATTAAACACGATTTAAAAAAAGTTGCAGATCATAAGTTTAGACAATTTTCAGCCGTTTGAAATGTATTGCAATTTTAACGCACTAATTATGTGGATAAGTTAAAAGCATTTCCACTGACTTTCAAGTAATTTTACTGACAAGAAAAACTAATGTTTCTAAAATTAAAATTAAACACGATTTGAAAAAAAGTTGCAGATCATAAGTTTAGACAATTTTCAGCCGTTTGAAATGTATTGCAATTTTAACGCACTAATTATGTGGATAAGTTAAAAGCATTTCCACTGACTTTCAAGTAATTTTACTGACAAGAAAAACTAATGTTTCTAAAATTAAAATTAAACACGATTTGAAAAAAAGTTGCAGATCATAAGTTTAGACAATTTTCAGCCGTTTGAAATGTATTGCAATTTTAATGCACTAATTATGTGGATAAGTTAAAAGCATTTCCACTTTCAAGTAATTTTACTGACAAGAAAAACTAATGTTTCTAAAATTAAAATTAAACACGATTTGAAAAAAAGTTGCAGATCATAAGTTTAGACAATTTTCAGCCGTTTGAAATGTATTGCAATTTTAACGCACTAATTATGGGGATAAGTTAAAAGCATTTCCACAGACTTTCAAGTAATTTTACTGACAAGAAAAACTAATGTTTCTAAAATTAAAATTAAACACGATTTAAAAAAAGTTGCAGATCATAAGTTTAGACAATTTTCAGCCGTTTGAAATGTATTGCAATTTTAACGCACTAATTATGTGGATAAGTTAAAAGCATTTCCACTGACTTTCAAGTAATTTTACTGACAAGAAAAACTAATGTTTCTAAAATTAAAATTAAACACGATTTGAAAAAAAGTTGCAGATCATAAGTTTAGACAATTTTCAGCCGTTTGAAATGTATTGCAATTTTAACGCACTAATTATGTGGATAAGTTAAAAGCATTTCCACTGACTTTCAAGTAATTTTACTGACAAGAAAAACTAATGTTTCTAAAATTAAAATTAAACACGATTTTAAAAATGTTGCAGATCATAAGTTTAGACAATTTTCAGCCGTTTGAAATGTATTGCAATTTTAATGCACTAATTATGTGGATAAGTTAAAAGCATTTCCACTGACTTTCAAGTAATTTTACTGACAAGAAAAACTAATGTTTCTAAAATTAAAATTAAACACGATTTGAAAAAAAGTTGCAGATCATAATTTTAGACAATTTTCAGCCGTTTGAAATGTATTGCAATTTTAACGCACTAATTATGTGGATAAGTTAAAAGCATTTCCACAGACTTTCAAGTAATTTTACTGACAAGAAAAACTAATGTTTCTAAAATTAAAATTAAACACGATTTGAAAAAAAGTTGCAGATCATAAGTTTAGACAATTTTCAGCCGTTTGAAATGTATTGCAATTTTAACGCACTAATTATGTGGATAAGTTAAAAGCATTTCCACTGACTTTCAAGTCATTTTACTGACAAGAAAAACTAATGTTTCTAAAATTAAAATTAAACACGATTTTAAAAAAAGTTGCAGATCATAAGTTTAGACAATTTTCAGCCGTTTGAAATGTATTGCAATTTTAACGCACTAATTATGTGGATAAGTTAAAAGCATTTCCACTGACTTTCAAGTAATTTTACTGACAAGAAAAACTAATGTTTCTAAAATTAAAATTAAACACGATTTTAAAAAATGTTGCAGATCATAAGTTTAAACAATTTTCAGCCGTTTGAAATGTATTGCAATTTTAACGCACTAATTATGTGGATAAGTTAAAAGCATTTCCACAGACTTTCAAGTATTTTTACTGACAAGAAAAACTAATGTTTCTAAAATTAAAATTAAACACGATTTGAAAAAAAGTTGTAGATCATAAGTTTAGACAATTTTCAGCCGTTTGAAATGTATTGCAATTTTAACGCACTAATTATCTGGATAAGTTAAAAGCATTTCCACTGACTTTCAAGTAATTTTACTGACAAGAAAAACTAATGTTTCTAAAATTAAAATTAAACACGATTTTAAAAAATGTTGCAGATCATAAGTTTAGACAATTTTCAGCCGTTTGAAATGTATTGCAATTTTAATGCACTAATTATGTGGATAAGTTAAAAGCATTTCCACTGACTTTCAAGTAATTTTACTGACAAGAAAAACTAATGTTTCTAAAATTAAAATTAAACACGATTTGAAAAAAAGTTGCAGATCATAAGTTTAGACAATTTTCAGCCGTTTGAAATGTATTGCAATTTTAATGCACTAATTATGTGGATAAGTTAAAAGCATTTCCACTTTCAAGTAATTTTACTGACAAGAAAAACTAATGTTTCTAAAATTAAAATTAAACACGATTTGAAAAAAAGGTGCAGATCATAAGTTTAGACAATTTTCAGCCGTTTGAAATGTATTGCAATTTAAACGCACTAATTATGTGGATAAGTTAAAAGCATTTCCACAGACTTTCAAGTAATTTTACTGACAAGAAAAACTAATGTTTCTAAAATTAAAATTAAACACGATTTTAAAAAAGTTGCAGATCATAAGTTTAGACAATTTTCAGCCGTTTGAAATGTATTGCAATTTTAACGCACTAATTATGTGGATAAGTTAAAAGCATTTCCACTGACTTTCAAGTAATTTTACTGACAAGAAAAACTAATGTTTCTAAAATTAAAATTAAACACGATTTGAAAAAAAGTTGCAGATCATAAGTTTAGACAATTTTCAGCCGTTTGAAATGTATTGCAATTTTAACGCACTAATTATGTGGATAAGTTAAAAGCATTTCCACAGACTTTCAAGTAATTTTACTGACAAGAAAAACTAATGTTTCTAAAATTAAAATTAAACACGATTTTAAAAAATGTTGCAGATCATAAGTTTAGACAAATTTCAGCCGTTTGAAATGTATTGCAATTTTAACGCACTAATTATGTGGATAAGTTAAAAGCATTTCCACTTTCAAGTAATTTTACTGACAAGAAAAACTAATGTTTCTAAAATTAAAATTAAACACGATTTGAAAAAAAGTTGCAGATCATAAGTTTAGACAATTTTCAGCCGTTTGAAATGTATTGCAATTTTAACGCACTAATTATGTGGATAAGTTAAAAGCATTTCCACAGACTTTCAAGTAATTTTACTGACAAGAAAAACTAATGTTTCTAAAATTAAAATTAAACACGATTTTAAAAAAGTTGCAGATCATAAGTTTAGACAATTTTCAGCCGTTTGAAATGTATTGCAATTTTAACGCACTAATTATGTGGATAAGTTAAAAGCATTTCCACTGACTTTCAAGTAATTTTACTGACAAGAAAAACTAATGTTTCTAAAATTAAAATTAAACACGATTTGAAAAAAAGTTGCAGATCATAAGTTTAGACAATTTTCAGCCGTTTGAAATGTATTGCAATTTTAACGCACTAATTATGTGGATAAGTTAAAAGCATTTCCACTGACTTTCAAGTAATTTTACTGACAAGAAAAACTAATGTTTCTAAAATTAAAATTAAACACGATTTTAAAAATGTTGCAGATCATAAGTTTAGACAATTTTCAGCCGTTTGAAATGTATTGCAATTTTAATGCACTAATTATGTGGATAAGTTAAAAGCATTTCCACTGACTTTCAAGTAATTTTACTGACAAGAAAAACTAATGTTTCTAAAATTAAAATTAAACACGATTTGAAAAAAAGTTGCAGATCATAATTTTAGACAATTTTCAGCCGTTTGAAATGTATTGCAATTTTAACGCACTAATTATGTGGATAAGTTAAAAGCATTTCCACAGACTTTCAAGTAATTTTACTGACAAGAAAAACTAATGTTTCTAAAATTAAAATTAAACACGATTTGAAAAAAAGTTGCAGATCATAAGTTTAGACAATTTTCAGCCGTTTGAAATGTATTGCAATTTTAACGCACTAATTATGTGGATAAGTTAAAAGCATTTCCACTGACTTTCAAGTCATTTTACTGACAAGAAAAACTAATGTTTCTAAAATTAAAATTAAACACGATTTAAAAAAAAGTTGCAGATCATAAGTTTAGACAATTTTCAGCCGTTTGAAATGTATTGCAATTTTAACGCACTAATTATGTGGATAAGTTAAAAGCATTTCCACTGACTTTCAAGTAATTTTACTGACAAGAAAAACTAATGTTTCTAAAATTAAAATTAAACACGATTTTAAAAAATGTTGCAGATCATAAGTTTAAACAATTTTCAGCCGTTTGAAATGTATTGCAATTTTAACGCACTAATTATGTGGATAAGTTAAAAGCATTTCCACAGACTTTCAAGTATTTTTACTGACAAGAAAAACTAATGTTTCTAAAATTAAAATTAAACACGATTTGAAAAAAAGTTGTAGATCATAAGTTTAGACAATTTTCAGCCGTTTGAAATGTATTGCAATTTTAACGCACTAATTATCTGGATAAGTTAAAAGCATTTCCACTGACTTTCAAGTAATTTTACTGACAAGAAAAACTAATGTTTCTAAAATTAAAATTAAACACGATTTTAAAAAATGTTGCAGATCATAAGTTTAGACAATTTTCAGCCGTTTGAAATGTATTGCAATTTTAATGCACTAATTATGTGGATAAGTTAAAAGCATTTCCACTGACTTTCAAGTAATTTTACTGACAAGAAAAACTAATATTTCTAAAATTAACATTAAACACGATTTGAAAAAAAGTTGCAGATCATAAGTTTAGACAATTTTCAGCCGTTTGAAATGTATTGCAATTTTAATGCACTAATTATGTGGATAAGTTAAAAGCATTTCCACTTTCAAGTAATTTTACTGACAAGAAAAACTAATGTTTCTAAAATTAAAATTAAACACGATTTGAAAAAAAGGTGCAGATCATAAGTTTAGACAATTTTCAGCCGTTTGAAATGTATTGCAATTTTAACGCACTAATTATGTGGATAAGTTAAAAGCATTTCCACAGACTTTCAAGTAATTTTACTGACAAGAAAAACTAATGTTTCTAAAATTAAAATTAAACACGATTTTTAAAAAGTTGCAGATCATAAGTTTAGACAATTTTCAGCCGTTTGAAATGTATTGCAATTTTAACGCACTAATTATGTGGATAAGTTAAAAGCATTTCCACTGACTTTCAAGTAATTTTACTGACAAGAAAAACTAATGTTTCTAAAATTAAAATTAAACACGATTTGAAAAAAAGTTGCAGATCATAAGTTTAGACAATTTTCAGCCGTTTGAAATGTATTGCAATTTTAACGCACTAATTATGTGGATAAGTTAAAAGCATTTCCACAGACTTTCAAGTAATTTTACTGACAAGAAAAACTAATGTTTCTAAAATTAAAATTAAACACGATTTTTAAAAATGTTGCAGATCATAAGTTTAGACAAATTTCAGCCGTTTGAAATGTATTGCAATTTTAACGCACTAATTATGTGGATAAGTTAAAAGCATTTCCACTTTCAAGTAATTTTACTGACAAGAAAAACTAATGTTTCTAAAATTAAAATTAAACACGATTTGAAAAAAAGTTGCAGATCATAAGTTTAGACAATTTTCAGCCGTTTGAAATGTATTGCAATTTTAACGCACTAATTATGTGGATAAGTTAAAAGCATTTCCACAGACTTTCAAGTAATTTTACTGACAAGAAAAACTAATGTTTCTAAAATTAAAATTAAACACGATTTTAAAAAAGTTGCAGATCATAAGTTTAGACAATTTTCAGCCGTTTGAAATGTATTGCAATTTTAACGCACTAATTATGTGGATAAGTTAAAAGCATTTCCACTGACTTTCAAGTAATTTTACTGACAAGAAAAACTAATGTTTCTAAAATTAAAATTAAACACGATTTGAAAAAAAGTTGCAGATCATAAGTTTAGACAATTTTCAGCCGTTTGAAATGTATTGCAATTTTAACGCACTAATTATGTGGATAAGTTAAAAGCATTTCCACTGACTTTCAAGTAATTTTACTGACAAGAAAAACTAATGTTTCTAAAATTAAAATTAAACACGATTTTAAAAATGTTGCAGATCATAAGTTTAGACAATTTTCAGCCGTTTGAAATGTATTGCAATTTTAATGCACTAATTATGTGGATAAGTTAAAAGCATTTCCACTGACTTTCAAGTAATTTTACTGACAAGAAAAACTAATGTTTCTAAAATTAAAATTAAACACGATTTGAAAAAAAGTTGCAGATCATAATTTTAGACAATTTTCAGCCGTTTGAAATGTATTGCAATTTTAACGCACTAATTATGTGGATAAGTTAAAAGCATTTCCACAGACTTTCAAGTAATTTTACTGACAAGAAAAACTAATGTTTCTAAAATTAAAATTAAACACGATTTGAAAAAAAGTTGCAGATCATAAGTTTAGACAATTTTCAGCCGTTTGAAATGTATTGCAATTTTAACGCACTAATTATGTGGATAAGTTAAAAGCATTTCCACTGACTTTCAAGTCATTTTACTGACAAGAAAAACTAATGTTTCTAAAATTAAAATTAAACACGATTTAAAAAAAAGTTGCAGATCATAAGTTTAGACAATTTTCAGCCGTTTGAAATGTATTGCAATTTTAACGCACTAATTATGTGGATAAGTTAAAAGCATTTCCACTGACTTTCAAGTAATTTTACTGACAAGAAAAACTAATGTTTCTAAAATTAAAATTAAACACGATTTTAAAAAATGTTGCAGATCATAAGTTTAAACAATTTTCAGCCGTTTGAAATGTATTGCAATTTTAACGCACTAATTATGTGGATAAGTTAAAAGCATTTCCACAGACTTTCAAGTATTTTTACTGACAAGAAAAACTAATGTTTCTAAAATTAAAATTAAACACGATTTGAAAAAAAGTTGTAGATCATAAGTTTAGACAATTTTCAGCCGTTTGAAATGTATTGCAATTTTAACGCACTAATTATCTGGATAAGTTAAAAGCATTTCCACTGACTTTCAAGTAATTTTACTGACAAGAAAAACTAATGTTTCTAAAATTAAAATTAAACACGATTTTAAAAAATGTTGCAGATCATAAGTTTAGACAATTTTCAGCCGTTTGAAATGTATTGCAATTTTAATGCACTAATTATGTGGATAAGTTAAAAGCATTTCCACTGACTTTCAAGTAATTTTACTGACAAGAAAAACTAATATTTCTAAAATTAACATTAAACACGATTTGAAAAAAAGTTGCAGATCATAAGTTTAGACAATTTTCAGCCGTTTGAAATGTATTGCAATTTTAATGCACTAATTATGTGGATAAGTTAAAAGCATTTCCACTTTCATGTAATTTTACTGACAAGAAAAACTAATGTTTCTAAAATTAAAATTAAACACGATTTGAAAAAAAGTTGCAGATCATAAGTTTAGACAATTTTCAGCCGTTTGAAATGTATTGCAATTTTAACGCACTAATTATGTGGATAAGTTAAAAGCATTTCCACAGACTTTCAAGTAATTTTACTGACAAGAAAAACTAATGTTTCTAAAATTAAAATTAAACACGATTTAAAAAAAGTTGCAGATCATAAGTTTAGACAATTTTCAGCCGTTTGAAATGTATTGCAATTTTAACGCACTAATTATGTGGATAAGTTAAAAGCATTTCCACTGACTTTCAAGTAATTTTACTGACAAGAAAAACTAATGTTTCTAAAATTAAAATTAAACACGATTTGAAAAAAAGTTGCAGATCATAAGTTTAGACAATTTTCAGCCGTTTGAAATGTATTGCAATTTTAACGCACTAATTATGTGGATAAGTTAAAAGCATTTCCACAGACTTTCAAGTAATTTTACTGACAAGAAAAACTAATGTTTCTAAAATTAAAATTAAACACGATTTTAAAAAATGTTGCAGATCATAAGTTTAGACAAATTTCAGCCGTTTGAAATGTATTGCAATTTTAACGCACTAATTATGTGGATAAGTTAAAAGCATTTCCACAGACTTTCAAGTAATTTTACTGACAAGAAAAACTAATGTTTCTAAAATTAAAATTAAACACGATTTGAAAAAAAGTTGCAGATCATAAGTTTAGACAATTTTCAGCCGTTTGAAATGTATTGCAATTTTAACGCACCAATTATGTGGATAAGTTAAAAGCATTTCCACTGACTTTCAAGTAATTTTACTGACAAGAAAAACTAATGTTTCTAAAATTAAAATTAAACACGATTTTAAAAAATGTTGCAGATCATAAGTTTAGACAATTTTCAGCCGTTTGAAATGTATTGCAATTTTAACGCACTAATTATGTGGATAAGTTAAAAGCATTTCCACAGACTTTCAAGTAATTTTACTGACAAGAAAAACTAATGTTTCTAAAATTAAAATTAAACACGATTTGAAAAAAAGTTGTAGATCATAAGTTTAGACAATTTTCAGCCGTTTGAAATGTATTGCAATTTTAACGCACTAATTATGTGGATAAGTTAAAAGCATTTCCACTGACTTTCAAGTAATTTTACTGACAAGAAAAACTAATGTTTCTAAAATTAAAATTAAACACGATTTAAAAAAATGTTGCAGATCATAAGTTTAGACAATTTTCAGCCGTTTGAAATGTATTGCAATTTTAATGCACTAATTATGTGGATAAGTTAAAAGCATTTCCACTGACTTTCAAGTAATTTTACTGACAAGAAAAACTAATGTTTCTAAAATTAAAATTAAACACGATTTGAAAAAAAGTTGCAGATCATAAGTTTAGACAATTTTCAGCCGTTTGAAATGTATTGCAATTTTAACGCACTAATTATGTGGATAAGTTAAAAGCATTTCCACAGACTTTCAAGTAATTTTACTGACAAGAAAAACTAATGTTTCTAAAATTAAAATTAAACACGATTTAAAAAAAGTTGCAGATCATAAGTTTAGACAATTTTCAGCCGTTTGAAATGTATTGCAATTTTAACGCACTAATTATGTGGATAAGTTAAAAGCATTTCCACTGACTTTCAAGTCATTTTACTGACAAGAAAAACTAATGTTTCTAAAATTAAAATTAAACACGATTTGAAAAAAAGTTGCAGATCATAAGTTTAGACAATTTTCAGCCGTTTGAAATGTATTGCAATTTTAACGCACTAATTATGTGGATAAGTTAAAAGCATTTCCACAGACTTTCAAGTAATTTTACTGACAAGAAAAACTAATGTTTCTAAAATTAAAATTAAACACGATTTTAAAAAATGTTGCAGATCATAAGTTTAGACAATTTTCAGCCGTTTGAAATGTATTGCAATTTTAATGCACTAATTATGTGGATAAGTTAAAAGCATTTCCACTGACTTTCAAGTAATTTTACTGACAAGAAAAACTAATGTTTCTAAAATTAAAATTAAACACGATTTGAAAAAAAGTTGCAGATCATAAGTTTAGACAATTTTCAGCCGTTTGAAATGTATTGCAATTTTAACGCACTAATTATGTGGATAAGTTAAAAGCATTTCCACAGACTTTCAAGTAATTTTACTGACAAGAAAAACTAATGTTTCTAAAATTAAAATTAAACACGATTTTAAAAAAGTTGCAGATCATAAGTTTAGACAATTTTCAGCCGTTTGAAATGTATTGCAATTTTAACGCACTAATTATGTGGATAAGTTAAAAGCATTTCCACTGACTTTCAAGTAATTTTACTGACAAGAAAAACTAATGTTTCTAAAATTAAAATTAAACACGATTTGAAAAAAAGTTGCAGATCATAAGTTTAGACAATTTTCAGCCGTTTGAAATGTATTGCAATTTTAACGCACTAATTATGTGGATAAGTTAAAAGCATTTCCACTGACTTTCAAGTAATTTTACTGACAAGAAAAACTAATGTTTCTAAAATTAAAATTAAACACGATTTGAAAAAAAGTTGCAGATCATAAGTTTAGACAGTTTTCAGCCGTTTGAAATGTATTGCAATTTTAATGCACTAATTATGTGGATAAGTTAAAAGCATTTCCACTGACTTTCAAGTAATTTTACTGACAAGAAAAACTAATGTTTCTAAAATTAAAATTAAACACGATTTGAAAAAAAGTTGCAGATCATAAGTTTAGACAATTTTCAGCCGTTTGAAATGTATTGCAATTTTAACGCACTAATTATGTGGATAAGTTAAAAGCATTTCCACAGACTTTCAAGTAATTTTACTGACAAGAAAAACTAATGTTTCTAAAATTAAAATTAAACACGATTTAAAAAAAGTTGCAGATCATAAGTTTAGACAATTTTCAGCCGTTTGAAATGTATTGCAATTTTAACGCACTAATTATGTGGATAAGTTAAAAGCATTTCCACTGACTTTCAAGTAATTTTACTGACAAGAAAAACTAATGTTTCTAAAATTAAAATTAAACACGATTTGAAAAAAAGTTGCAGATCATAAGTTTAGACAGTTTTCAGCCGTTTGAAATGTATTGCAATTTTAACGCACTAATTATGTGGATAAGTTAAAAGCATTTCCACTGACTTTCAAGTAATTTTACTGACAAGAAAAACTAATGTTTCTAAAATTAAAATTAAACACGATTTTAAAAATGTTGCAGATCATAAGTTTAGACAATTTTCAGCCGTTTGAAATGTATTGCAATTTTAATGCACTAATTATGTGGATAAGTTAAAAGCATTTCCACTGACTTTCAAGTAATTTTACTGACAAGAAAAACTAATGTTTCTAAAATTAAAATTAAACACGATTTGAAAAAAAGTTGCAGATCATAAGTTTAGACAATTTTCAGCCGTTTGAAATGTATTGCAATTTTAACGCACTAATTATGTGGATAAGTTAAAAGCATTTCCACTGACTTTCAAGTCATTTTACTGACAAGAAAAACTAATGTTTCTAAAATTAAAATTAAACACGATTTTAAAAAAAGTTGCAGATCATAAGTTTAGACAATTTTCAGCCGTTTGAAATGTATTGCAATTTTAACGCACTAATTATGTGGATAAGTTAAAAGCATTTCCACTGACTTTCAAGTAATTTTACTGACAAGAAAAACTAATGTTTCTAAAATTAAAATTAAACACGATTTTAAAAAATGTTGCAGATCATAAGTTTAAACAATTTTCAGCCGTTTGAAATGTATTGCAATTTTAACGCACTAATTATGTGGATAAGTTAAAAGCATTTCCACAGACTTTCAAGTATTTTTACTGACAAGAAAAACTAATGTTTCTAAAATTAAAATTAAACACGATTTGAAAAAAAGTTGTAGATCATAAGTTTAGACAATTTTCAGCCGTTTGAAATGTATTGCAATTTTAACGCACTAATTATGTGGATAAGTTAAAAGCATTTCCACTGACTTTCAAGTAATTTTACTGACAAGAAAAACTAATGTTTCTAAAATTAAAATTAAACACGATTTTAAAAAATGTTGCAGATCATAAGTTTAGACAATTTTCAGCCGTTTGAAATGTATTGCAATTTTAATGCACTAATTATGTGGATAAGTTAAAAGCATTTCCACTGACTTTCAAGTAATTTTACTGACAAGAAAAACTAATGTTTCTAAAATTAAAATTAAACACGATTTGAAAAAAAGTTGCAGATCATAAGTTTAGACAATTTTCAGCCGTTTGAAATGTATTGCAATTTTAATGCACTAATTATGTGGATAAGTTAAAAGCATTTCCACTTTCAAGTAATTTTACTGACAAGAAAAACTAATGTTTCTAAAATTAAAATTAAACACGATTTGAAAAAAAGTTGCAGATCATAAGTTTAGACAATTTTCAGCCGTTTGAAATGTATTGCAATTTTAACGCACTAATTATGTGGATAAGTTAAAAGCATTTCCACAGACTTTCAAGTAATTTTACTGACAAGAAAAACTAATGTTTCTAAAATTAAAATTAAACACGATTTTAAAAAAGTTGCAGATCATAAGTTTAGACAATTTTCAGCCGTTTGAAATGTATTGCAATTTTAACGCACTAATTATGTGGATAAGTTAAAAGCATTTCCACTGACTTTCAAGTAATTTTACTGACAAGAAAAACTAATGTTTCTAAAATTAAAATTAAACACGATTTGAAAAAAAGTTGCAGATCATAAGTTTAGACAATTTTCAGCCGTTTGAAATGTATTGCAATTTTAACGCACTAATTATGTGGATAAGTTAAAAGCATTTCCACTGACTTTCAAGTCATTTTACTGACAAGAAAAACTAATGTTTCTAAAATTAAAATTAAACACGATTTTAAAAAATGTTGCAGATCATAAGTTTAGACAAATTTCAGCCGTTTGAAATGTATTGCAATTTTAACGCACTAATTATGTGGATAAGTTAAAAGCATTTCCACAGACTTTCAAGTAATTTTACTGACAAGAAAAACTAATGTTTCTAAAATTAAAATTAAACACGATTTGAAAAAAAGTTGCAGATCATAAGTTTAGACAATTTTCAGCCGTTTGAAATGTATTGCAATTTTAACGCACTAATTATGTGGATAAGTTAAAAGCATTTCCACTGACTTTCAAGTAATTTTACTGACAAGAAAAACTAATGTTTCTCAAATTAAAATTAAACACGATTTTAAAAAATGTTGCAGATCATAAGTTTAGACAATTTTCAGCCGTTTGAAATGTATTGCAATTTTAACGCACTAATTATGTGGATAAGTTAAAAGCATTTCCACAGACTTTCAAGTAATTTTACTGACAAGAAAAACTAATGTTTCTAAAATTAAAATTAAACACGATTTGAAAAAAAGTTGTAGATCATAAGTTTAGACAATTTTCAGCCGTTTGAAATGTATTGCAATTTTAACGCACTAATTATGTGGATAAGTTAAAAGCATTTCCACAGACTTTCAAGTAATTTTACTGACAAGAAAAACTAATGTTTCTAAAATTAAAATTAAACACGATTTAAAAAAATGTTGCAGATCATAAGTTTAGACAATTTTCAGCCGTTTGAAATGTATTGCAATTTTAATGCACTAATTATGTGGATAAGTTAAAAGCATTTCCACTGACTTTCAAGTAATTTTACTGACAAGAAAAACTAATGTTTCTAAAATTAAAATTAAACACGATTTGAAAAAAAGTTGCAGATCATAAGTTTAGACAATTTTCAGCCGTTTGAAATGTATTGCAATTTTAACGCACTAATTATGTGGATAAGTTAAAAGCATTTCCACAGACTTTCAAGTAATTTTACTGACAAGAAAAACTAATGTTTCTAAAATTAAAATTAAACACGATTTAAAAAAAGTTGCAGATCATAAGTTTAGACAATTTTCAGCCGTTTGAAATGTATTGCAATTTTAATGCACTAATTATGTGGATAAGTTAAAAGCATTTCCACTGACTTTCAAGTAATTTTACTGACAAGAAAAACTAATGTTTCTAAAATTAAAATTAAACACGATTTGAAAAAAAGTTGCAGATCATAAGTTTAGACAGTTTTCAGCCGTTTGAAATGTATTGCAATTTTAATGCACTAATTATGTGGATAAGTTAAAAGCATTTCCACTGACTTTCAAGTAATTTTACTGACAAGAAAAACTAATGTTTCTAAAATTAAAATTAAACACGATTTGAAAAAAAGTTGCAGATCATAAGTTTAGACAATTTTCAGCCGTTTGAAATGTATTGCAATTTTAACGCACTAATTATGTGGATAAGTTAAAAGCATTTCCACAGACTTTCAAGTAATTTTACTGACAAGAAAAACTAATGTTTCTAAAATTAAAATTAAACACGATTTAAAAAAAGTTGCAGATCATAAGTTTAGACAATTTTCAGCCGTTTGAAATGTATTGCAATTTTAACGCACTAATTATGTGGATAAGTTAAAAGCATTTCCACTGACTTTCAAGTAATTTTACTGACAAGAAAAACTAATGTTTCTAAAATTAAAATTAAACACGATTTGAAAAAAAGTTGCAGATCATAAGTTTAGACAATTTTCAGCCGTTTGAAATGTATTGCAATTTTAACGCACTAATTATGTGGATAAGTTAAAAGCATTTCCACTGACTTTCAAGTAATTTTACTGACAAGAAAAACTAATGTTTCTAAAATTAAAATTAAACACGATTTTAAAAATGTTGCAGATCATAAGTTTAGACAATTTTCAGCCGTTTGAAATGTATTGCAATTTTAATGCACTAATTATGTGGATAAGTTAAAAGCATTTCCACTGACTTTCAAGTAATTTTACTGACAAGAAAAACTAATGTTTCTAAAATTAAAATTAAACACGATTTGAAAAAAAGTTGCAGATCATAATTTTAGACAATTTTCAGCCGTTTGAAATGTATTGCAATTTTAACGCACTAATTATGTGGATAAGTTAAAAGCATTTCCACAGACTTTCAAGTAATTTTACTGACAAGAAAAACTAATGTTTCTAAAATTAAAATTAAACACGATTTGAAAAAAAGTTGCAGATCATAAGTTTAGACAATTTTCAGCCGTTTGAAATGTATTGCAATTTTAACGCACTAATTATGTGGATAAGTTAAAAGCATTTCCACTGACTTTCAAGTCATTTTACTGACAAGAAAAACTAATGTTTCTAAAATTAAAATTAAACACGATTTTAAAAAAAGTTGCAGATCATAAGTTTAGACAATTTTCAGCCGTTTGAAATGTATTGCAATTTTAACGCACTAATTATGTGGATAAGTTAAAAGCATTTCCACTGACTTTCAAGTAATTTTACTGACAAGAAAAACTAATGTTTCTAAAATTAAAATTAAACACGATTTTAAAAAATGTTGCAGATCATAAGTTTAAACAATTTTCAGCCGTTTGAAATGTATTGCAATTTTAACGCACTAATTATGTGGATAAGTTAAAAGCATTTCCACAGACTTTCAAGTATTTTTACTGACAAGAAAAACTAATGTTTCTAAAATTAAAATTAAACACGATTTGAAAAAAAGTTGTAGATCATAAGTTTAGACAATTTTCAGCCGTTTGAAATGTATTGCAATTTTAACGCACTAATTATCTGGATAAGTTAAAAGCATTTCCACTGACTTTCAAGTAATTTTACTGACAAGAAAAACTAATGTTTCTAAAATTAAAATTAAACACGATTTTAAAAAATGTTGCAGATCATAAGTTTAGACAATTTTCAGCCGTTTGAAATGTATTGCAATTTTAATGCACTAATTATGTGGATAAGTTAAAAGCATTTCCACTGACTTTCAAGTAATTTTACTGACAAGAAAAACTAATGTTTCTAAAATTAAAATTAAACACGATTTGAAAAAATGTTGCAGATCATAAAGTTTAGACAATTTTCAGCCGTTTGAAATGTATTGCAATTTTAATGCACTAATTATGTGGATAAGTTAAAAGCATTTCCACTTTCAAGTAATTTTACTGACAAGAAAAACTAATGTTTCTAAAATTAAAATTAAACACGATTTGAAAAAAAGTTGCAGATCATAAGTTTAGACAATTTTCAGCCGTTTGAAATGTATTGCAATTTTAACGCACTAATTATGTGGATAAGTTAAAAGCATTTCCACAGACTTTCAAGTAATTTTACTGACAAGAAAAACTAATGTTTCTAAAATTAAAATTAAACACGATTTGAAAAAAAGTTGCAGATCATAAGTTTAGACAATTTTCAGCCGTTTGAAATGTATTGCAATTTTAACGCACTAATTATGTGGATAAGTTAAAAGCATTTCCACAGACTTTCAAGTAATTTTACTGACAAGAAAAACTAATGTTTCTAAAATTAAAATTAAACACGATTTTAAAAAATGTTGCAGATCATAAGTTTAGACAAATTTCAGCCGTTTGAAATGTATTGCAATTTTAACGCACTAATTATGTGGATAAGTTAAAAGCATTTCCACAGACTTTCAAGTAATTTTACTGACAAGAAAAACTAATGTTTCTAAAATTAAAATTAAACACGATTTGAAAAAAAGTTGCAGATCATAAGTTTAGACAATTTTCAGCCGTTTGAAATGTATTGCAATTTTAACGCACTAATTATGTGGATAAGTTAAAAGCATTTCCACTGACTTTCAAGTAATTTTACTGACAAGAAAAACTAATGTTTCTAAAATTAAAATTAAACACGATTTTAAAAAATGTTGCAGATCATAAGTTTAGACAATTTTCAGCCGTTTGAAATGTATTGCAATTTTAATGCACTAATTATGTGGATAAGTTAAAAGCATTTCCACTGACTTTCAAGTAATTTTACTGACAAGAAAAACTAATGTTTCTAAAATTAAAATTAAACACGATTTTAAAAAAAGTTGCAGATCATAAGTTTAGACAATTTTCAGCCGTTTGAAATGTATTGCAATTTTAACGCACTAATTATGTGGATAAGTTAAAAGCATTTCCACTGACTTTCAAGTAATTTTACTGACAAGAAAAACTAATGTTTCTAAAATTAAAATTAAACACGATTTTAAAAAATGTTGCAGATCATAAGTTTAAACAATTTTCAGCCGTTTGAAATGTATTGCAATTTTAACGCACTAATTATGTGGATAAGTTAAAAGCATTTCCACAGACTTTCAAGTATTTTTACTGACAAGAAAAACTAATGTTTCTAAAATTAAAATTAAACACGATTTGAAAAAAAGTTGTAGATCATAAGTTTAGACAATTTTCAGCCGTTTGAAATGTATTGCAATTTTAACGCACTAATTATCTGGATAAGTTAAAAGCATTTCCACTGACTTTCAAGTAATTTTACTGACAAGAAAAACTAATGTTTCTAAAATTAAAATTAAACACGATTTTAAAAAATGTTGCAGATCATAAGTTTAGACAATTTTCAGCCGTTTGAAATGTATTGCAATTTTAATGCACTAATTATGTGGATAAGTTAAAAGCATTTCCACTGACTTTCAAGTAATTTTACTGACAAGAAAAACTAATGTTTCTAAAATTAAAATTAAACTCGATTTGAAAAAATGTTGCAGATCATAAGTTTAGACAATTTTCAGCCGTTTGAAATGTATTGCAATTTTAATGCACTAATTATGTGGATAAGTTAAAAGCATTTCCACTTTCAAGTAATTTTACTGACAAGAAAAACTAATGTTTCTAAAATTAAAATTAAACACGATTTGAAAAAAAGTTGCAGATCATAAGTTTAGACAATTTTCAGCCGTTTGAAATGTATTGCAATTTTAACGCACTAATTATGTGGATAAGTTAAAAGCATTTCCACAGACTTTCAAGTAATTTTACTGACAAGAAAAACTAATGTTTCTAAAATTAAAATTAAACACGATTTTAAAAAAGTTGCAGATCATAAGTTTAGACAATTTTCAGCCGTTTGAAATGTATTGCAATTTTAACGCACTAATTATGTGGATAAGTTAAAAGCATTTCCACTGACTTTCAAGTAATTTTACTGACAAGAAAAACTAATGTTTCTAAAATTAAAATTAAACACGATTTGAAAAAAAGTTGCAGATCATAAGTTTAGACAATTTTCAGCCGTTTGAAATGTATTGCAATTTTAACGCACTAATTATGTGGATAAGTTAAAAGCATTTCCACAGACTTTCAAGTAATTTTACTGACAAGAAAAACTAATGTTTCTAAAATTAAAATTAAACACGATTTAAAAAAAGTTGCAGATCATAAGTTTAGACAATTTTCAGCCGTTTGAAATGTATTGCAATTTTAATGCACTAATTATGTGGATAAGTTAAAAGCATTTCCACTGACTTTCAAGTAATTTTACTGACAAGAAAAACTAATGTTTCTAAAATTAAAATTAAACACGATTTGAAAAAAAGTTGCAGATCATAAGTTTAGACAGTTTTCAGCCGTTTGAAATGTATTGCAATTTTAATGCACTAATTATGTGGATAAGTTAAAAGCATTTCCACTGACTTTCAAGTAATTTTACTGACAAGAAAAACTAATGTTTCTAAAATTAAAATTAAACACGATTTGAAAAAAAGTTGCAGATCATAAGTTTAGACAATTTTCAGCCGTTTGAAATGTATTGCAATTTTAACGCACTAATTATGTGGATAAGTTAAAAGCATTTCCACAGACTTTCAAGTAATTTTACTGACAAGAAAAACTAATGTTTCTAAAATTAAAATTAAACACGATTTAAAAAAAGTTGCAGATCATAAGTTTAGACAATTTTCAGCCGTTTGAAATGTATTGCAATTTTAACGCACTAATTATGTGGATAAGTTAAAAGCATTTCCACTGACTTTCAAGTAATTTTACTGACAAGAAAAACTAATGTTTCTAAAATTAAAATTAAACACGATTTGAAAAAAAGTTGCAGATCATAAGTTTAGACAATTTTCAGCCGTTTGAAATGTATTGCAATTTTAACGCACTAATTATGTGGATAAGTTAAAAGCATTTCCACTGACTTTCAAGTAATTTTACTGACAAGAAAAACTAATGTTTCTAAAATTAAAATTAAACACGATTTGAAAAAATGTTGCAGATCATAAAGTTTAGACAATTTTCAGCCGTTTGAAATGTATTGCAATTTTAATGCACTAATTATGTGGATAAGTTAAAAGCATTTCCACAGACTTTCAAGTAATTTTACTGACAAGAAAAACTAATGTTTCTAAAATTAAAATTAAACACGATTTGAAAAAAAGTTGCAGATCATAATTTTAGACAATTTTCAGCCGTTTGAAATGTATTGCAATTTTAACGCACTAATTATGTGGATAAGTTAAAAGCATTTCCACAGACTTTCAAGTAATTTTACTGACAAGAAAAACTAATGTTTCTAAAATTAAAATTAAACACGATTTGAAAAAAAGTTGCAGATCATAAGTTTAGACAATTTTCAGCCGTTTGAAATGTATTGCAATTTTAACGCACTAATTATGTGGATAAGTTAAAAGCATTTCCACTGACTTTCAAGTCATTTTACTGACAAGAAAAACTAATGTTTCTAAAATTAAAATTAAACACGATTTTAAAAAAAGTTGCAGATCATAAGTTTAGACAATTTTCAGCCGTTTGAAATGTATTGCAATTTTAACGCACTAATTATGTGGATAAGTTAAAAGCATTTCCACTGACTTTCAAGTAATTTTACTGACAAGAAAAACTAATGTTTCTAAAATTAAAATTAAACACGATTTTAAAAAATGTTGCAGATCATAAGTTTAAACAATTTTCAGCCGTTTGAAATGTATTGCAATTTTAACGCACTAATTATGTGGATAAGTTAAAAGCATTTCCACAGACTTTCAAGTATTTTTACTGACAAGAAAAACTAATGTTTCTAAAATTAAAATTAAACACGATTTGAAAAAAAGTTGTAGATCATAAGTTTAGACAATTTTCAGCCGTTTGAAATGTATTGCAATTTTAACGCACTAATTATCTGGATAAGTTAAAAGCATTTCCACTGACTTTCAAGTAATTTTACTGACAAGAAAAACTAATGTTTCTAAAATTAAAATTAAACACGATTTTAAAAAATGTTGCAGATCATAAGTTTAGACAATTTTCAGCCGTTTGAAATGTATTGCAATTTTAATGCACTAATTATGTGGATAAGTTAAAAGCATTTCCACTGACTTTCAAGTAATTTTACTGACAAGAAAAACTAATGTTTCTAAAATTAAAATTAAACACGATTTGAAAAAATGTTGCAGATCATAAAGTTTAGACAATTTTCAGCCGTTTGAAATGTATTGCAATTTTAATGCACTAATTATGTGGATAAGTTAAAAGCATTTCCACTTTCAAGTAATTTTACTGACAAGAAAAACTAATGTTTCTAAAATTAAAATTAAACACGATTTGAAAAAAAGTTGCAGATCATAAGTTTAGACAATTTTCAGCCGTTTGAAATGTATTGCAATTTTAACGCACTAATTATGTGGATAAGTTAAAAGCATTTCCACAGACTTTCAAGTAATTTTACTGACAAGAAAAACTAATGTTTCTAAAATTAAAATTAAACACGATTTGAAAAAAAGTTGCAGATCATAAGTTTAGACAATTTTCAGCCGTTTGAAATGTATTGCAATTTTAACGCACTAATTATGTGGATAAGTTAAAAGCATTTCCACAGACTTTCAAGTAATTTTACTGACAAGAAAAACTAATGTTTCTAAAATTAAAATTAAACACGATTTTAAAAAATGTTGCAGATCATAAGTTTAGACAAATTTCAGCCGTTTGAAATGTATTGCAATTTTAACGCACTAATTATGTGGATAAGTTAAAAGCATTTCCACAGACTTTCAAGTAATTTTACTGACAAGAAAAACTAATGTTTCTAAAATTAAAATTAAACACGATTTGAAAAAAAGTTGCAGATCATAAGTTTAGACAATTTTCAGCCGTTTGAAATGTATTGCAATTTTAACGCACTAATTATGTGGATAAGTTAAAAGCATTTCCACTGACTTTCAAGTAATTTTACTGACAAGAAAAACTAATGTTTCTAAAATTAAAATTAAACACGATTTTAAAAAATGTTGCAGATCATAAGTTTAGACAATTTTCAGCCGTTTGAAATGTATTGCAATTTTAATGCACTAATTATGTGGATAAGTTAAAAGCATTTCCACTGACTTTCAAGTAATTTTACTGACAAGAAAAACTAATGTTTCTAAAATTAAAATTAAACACGATTTTAAAAAAAGTTGCAGATCATAAGTTTAGACAATTTTCAGCCGTTTGAAATGTATTGCAATTTTAACGCACTAATTATGTGGATAAGTTAAAAGCATTTCCACTGACTTTCAAGTAATTTTACTGACAAGAAAAACTAATGTTTCTAAAATTAAAATTAAACACGATTTTAAAAAATGTTGCAGATCATAAGTTTAAACAATTTTCAGCCGTTTGAAATGTATTGCAATTTTAACGCACTAATTATGTGGATAAGTTAAAAGCATTTCCACAGACTTTCAAGTATTTTTACTGACAAGAAAAACTAATGTTTCTAAAATTAAAATTAAACACGATTTGAAAAAAAGTTGTAGATCATAAGTTTAGACAATTTTCAGCCGTTTGAAATGTATTGCAATTTTAACGCACTAATTATCTGGATAAGTTAAAAGCATTTCCACTGACTTTCAAGTAATTTTACTGACAAGAAAAACTAATGTTTCTAAAATTAAAATTAAACACGATTTTAAAAAATGTTGCAGATCATAAGTTTAGACAATTTTCAGCCGTTTGAAATGTATTGCAATTTTAATGCACTAATTATGTGGATAAGTTAAAAGCATTTCCACTGACTTTCAAGTAATTTTACTGACAAGAAAAACTAATGTTTCTAAAATTAAAATTAAACTCGATTTGAAAAAATGTTGCAGATCATAAGTTTAGACAATTTTCAGCCGTTTGAAATGTATTGCAATTTTAATGCACTAATTATGTGGATAAGTTAAAAGCATTTCCACTTTCAAGTAATTTTACTGACAAGAAAAACTAATGTTTCTAAAATTAAAATTAAACACGATTTGAAAAAAAGTTGCAGATCATAAGTTTAGACAATTTTCAGCCGTTTGAAATGTATTGCAATTTTAACGCACTAATTATGTGGATAAGTTAAAAGCATTTCCACAGACTTTCAAGTAATTTTACTGACAAGAAAAACTAATGTTTCTAAAATTAAAATTAAACACGATTTTAAAAAAGTTGCAGATCATAAGTTTAGACAATTTTCAGCCGTTTGAAATGTATTGCAATTTTAACGCACTAATTATGTGGATAAGTTAAAAGCATTTCCACTGACTTTCAAGTAATTTTACTGACAAGAAAAACTAATGTTTCTAAAATTAAAATTAAACACGATTTTAAAAAATGTTGCAGATCATAAGTTTAAACAATTTTCAGCCGTTTGAAATGTATTGCAATGTTAACGCACTAATTATGTGGATAAGTTAAAAGCATTTCCACAGACTTTCAAGTATTTTTACTGACAAGAAAAACTAATGTTTCTAAAATTAAAATTAAACACGATTTGAAAAAAAGTTGTAGATCATAAGTTTAGACAATTTTCAGCCGTTTGAAATGTATTGCAATTTTAACGCACTAATTATGTGGATAAGTTAAAAGCATTTCCACTGACTTTCAAGTAATTTTACTGACAAGAAAAACTAATGTTTCTAAAATTAAAATTAAACACGATTTGAAAAAATGTTGCAGATCATAAGTTTAGACAATTTTCAGCCGTTTGAAATGTATTGCAATTTTAATGCACTAATTATGTGGATAAGTTAAAAGCATTTCCACTGACTTTCAAGTAATTTTACTGACAAGAAAAACTAATGTTTCTAAAATTAAAATTAAACACGATTTGAAAAAATGTTGCAGATCATAAGTTTAGACAATTTTCAGCCGTTTGAAATGTATTGCAATTTTAATGCACTAATTATGTGGATAAGTTAAAAGCATTTCCACTTTCAAGTAATTTTACTGACAAGAAAAACTAATGTTTCTAAAATTAAAATTAAACACGATTTGAAAAAAAGTTGCAGATCATAAGTTTAGACAATTTTCAGCCGTTTGAAATGTATTGCAATTTTAACGCACTAATTATGTGGATAAGTTAAAAGCATTTCCACAGACTTTCAAGTAATTTTACTGACAAGAAAAACTAATGTTTCTAAAATTAAAATTAAACACGATTTTAAAAAAGTTGCAGATCATAAGTTTAGACAATTTTCAGCCGTTTGAAATGTATTGCAATTTTAACGCACTAATTATGTGGATAAGTTAAAAGCATTTCCACTGACTTTCAAGTAATTTTACTGACAAGAAAAACTAATGTTTCTAAAATTAAAATTAAACACGATTTGAAAAAAAGTTGCAGATCATAAGTTTAGACAATTTTCAGCCGTTTGAAATGTATTGCAATTTTAACGCACTAATTATGTGGATAAGTTAAAAGCATTTCCACAGACTTTCAAGTAATTTTACTGACAAGAAAAACTAATGTTTCTAAAATTAAAATTAAACACGATTTGAAAAAAAGTTGCAGATCATAAGTTTAGACAATTTTCAGCCGTTTGAAATGTATTGCAATTTTAACGCACTAATTATGTGGATAAGTTAAAAGCATTTCCACTGACTTTCAAGTAATTTTACTGACAAGAAAAACTAATGTTTCTAAAATTAAAATTAAACACGATTTTAAAAAATGTTGCAGATCATAAGTTTAGACAATTTTCAGCCGTTTGAAATGTATTGCAATTTTAACGCACTAATTATGTGGATAAGTTAAAAGCATTTCCACAGACTTTCAAGTAATTTTACTGACAAGAAAAACTAATGTTTCTAAAATTAAAATTAAACACGATTTGAAAAAAAGTTGTAGATCATAAGTTTAGACAATTTTCAGCCGTTTGAAATGTATTGCAATTTTAACGCACTAATTATGTGGATAAGTTAAAAGCATTTCCACTGACTTTCAAGTAATTTTACTGACAAGAAAAACTAATGTTTCTAAAATTAAAATTAAACACGATTTAAAAAAATGTTGCAGATCATAAGTTTAGACAATTTTCAGCCGTTTGAAATGTATTGCAATTTTAATGCACTAATTATGTGGATAAGTTAAAAGCATTTCCACTGACTTTCAAGTAATTTTACTGACAAGAAAAACTAATGTTTCTAAAATTAAAATTAAACACGATTTAAAAAAATGTTGCAGATCATAAGTTTAGACAATTTTCAGCCGTTTGAAATGTATTGCAATTTTAATGCACTAATTATGTGGATAAGTTAAAAGCATTTCCACTGACTTTCAAGTAATTTTACTGACAAGAAAAACTAATGTTTCTAAAATTAAAATTAAACACGATTTGAAAAAAAGTTGCAGATCATAAGTTTAGACAATTTTCAGCCGTTTGAAATGTATTGCAATTTTAACGCACTAATTATGTGGATAAGTTAAAAGCATTTCCACAGACTTTCAAGTAATTTTACTGACAAGAAAAACTAATGTTTCTAAAATTAAAATTAAACACGATTTGAAAAAAAGTTGCAGATCATAAGTTTAGACAATTTTCATCCGTTTGAAATGTATTGCAATTTTAATGCACTAATTATGTGGATAAGTTAAAAGCATTTCCACTGACTTTCAAGTAATTTTACTGACAAGAAAAACTAATGTTTCTAAAATTAAAATTAAACACGATTTGAAAAAAAGTTGCAGATCATAAGTTTAGACAGTTTTCAGCCGTTTGAAATGTATTGCAATTTTAATGCACTAATTATGTGGATAAGTTAAAAGCATTTCCACTGACTTTCAAGTAATTTTACTGACAAGAAAAACTAATGTTTCTAAAATTAAAATTAAACACGATTTGAAAAAAAGTTGCAGATCATAAGTTTAGACAATTTTCAGCCGTTTGAAATGTATTGCAATTTTAACGCACTAATTATGTGGATAAGTTAAAAGCATTTCCACAGACTTTCAAGTAATTTTACTGACAAGAAAAACTAATGTTTCTAAAATTAAAATTAAACACGATTTAAAAAAAGTTGCAGATCATAAGTTTAGACAATTTTCAGCCGTTTGAAATGTATTGCAATTTTAACGCACTAATTATGTGGATAAGTTAAAAGCATTTCCACTGACTTTCAAGTAATTTTACTGACAAGAAAAACTAATGTTTCTAAAATTAAAATTAAACACGATTTGAAAAAAAGTTGCAGATCATAAGTTTAGACAATTTTCAGCCGTTTGAAATGTATTGCAATTTTAACGCACTAATTATGTGGATAAGTTAAAAGCATTTCCACTGACTTTCAAGTAATTTTACTGACAAGAAAAACTAATGTTTCTAAAATTAAAATTAAACACGATTTTAAAAATGTTGCAGATCATAAGTTTAGACAATTTTCAGCCGTTTGAAATGTATTGCAATTTTAATGCACTAATTATGTGGATAAGTTAAAAGCATTTCCACTGACTTTCAAGTAATTTTACTGACAAGAAAAACTAATGTTTCTAAAATTAAAATTAAACACGATTTGAAAAAAAGTTGAAGATCATAATTTTAGACAATTTTCAGCCGTTTGAAATGTATTGCAATTTTAACGCACTAATTATGTGGATAAGTTAAAAGCATTTCCACAGACTTTCAAGTAATTTTACTGACAAGAAAAACTAATGTTTCTAAAATTAAAATTAAACACGATTTGAAAAAAAGTTGCAGATCATAAGTTTAGACAATTTTCAGCCGTTTGAAATGTATTGCAATTTTAACGCACTAATTATGTGGATAAGTTAAAAGCATTTCCACTGACTTTCAAGTAATTTTACTGACAAGAAAAACTAATGTTTCTAAAATTAAAATTAAACACGATTTTAAAAAAAGTTGCAGATCATAAGTTTAGACAATTTTCAGCCGTTTGAAATGTATTGCAATTTTAACGCACTAATTATGTGGATAAGTTAAAAGCATTTCCACTGACTTTCAAGTCATTTTACTGACAAGAAAAACTAATGTTTCTAAAATTAAAATTAAACACGATTTTAAAAAAAGTTGCAGATCATAAGTTTAGACAATTTTCAGCCGTTTGAAATGTATTGCAATTTTAATGCACTAATTATGTGGATAAGTTAAAAGCATTTCCACTGACTTTCAAGTAATTTTACTGACAAGAAAAACTAATGTTTCTAAAATTAAAATTAAACACGATTTGAAAAAATGTTGCAGATCATAAGTTTAGACAATTTTCAGCCGTTTGAAATGTATTGCAATTTTAATGCACTAATTATGTGGATAAGTTAAAAGCATTTCCACTTTCAAGTAATTTTACTGACAAGAAAAACTAATGTTTCTAAAATTAAAATTAAACACGATTTGAAAAAAAGTTGCAGATCATAAGTTTAGACAATTTTAAGCCGTTTGAAATGTATTGCAATTTTAACGCACTAATTATGTGGATAAGTTAAAAGCATTTCCACAGACTTTCAAGTAATTTTACTGACAAGAAAAACTAATGTTTCTAAAATTAAAATTAAACACGATTTGAAAAAAAGTTGCAGATCATAAGTTTAGACAATTTTCAGCCGTTTGAAATGTATTGCAATTTTAACGCACTAATTATGTGGATAAGTTAAAAGCATTTCCACAGACTTTCAAGTAATTTTACTGACAAGAAAAACTAATGTTTCTAAAATTAAAATTAAACACTCTTTGATAAAAAAGTTGCAGATCATAAGTTTAGACAATTTTCAGCCGTTTGAAATGTATTGCAATTTTAACGCACTAATTATGTGGATAAGTTAAAAGCATTTCCACAGACTTTCAAGTAATTTTACTGACAAGAAAAACTAATGTTTCTAAAATTAAAATTAAACACACTTTGATAAAAAAGTTGCAGATCATAAGTTTAGACAATTTTCAGCCGTTTGAAATGTATTGCAATTTTAACGCACTAATTATGTGGATAAGTTAAAAGCATTTCCACAGACTTTCAAGTAATTTTACTGACAAGAAAAACTAATGTTTCTAAAATTAAAATTAAACACGATTTTAAAAAAAGTTGCAGATCATAAGTTTAGACAATTTTCAGCCGTTTGAAATGTATTGCAATTTTAACGCACTAATTATGTGGATAAGTTAAAAGCATTTCCACTGACTTTCAAGTAATTTTACTGACAAGAAAAACTAATGTTTCTAAAATTAAAATTAAACACGATTTTAAAAAATGTTGCAGATCATAAGTTTAGACAATTTTCAGCCGTTTGAAATGTATTGCAATTTTAACGCACTAATTATGTGGATAAGTTAAAAGCATTTCCACAGACTTTCAAGTAATTTTACTGACAAGAAAAACTAATGTTTCTAAAATTAAAATTAAACACACTTTGATAAAAAAGTTGCAGATCATAAGTTTAGACAATTTTCAGCCGTTTGAAATGTATTGCAATTTTAACGCACTAATTATGTGGATAAGTTAAAAGCATTTCCACTGACTTTCAAGTAATTTTACTGACAAGAAAAACTAATGTTTCTAAAATTAAAATTAAACACGATTTTAAAAAATGTTGCAGATCATAAGTTTAGACAATTTTCAGCCGTTTGAAATGTATTGCAATTTTAACGCACTAATTATGTGGATAAGTTAAAAGCATTTCCACAGACTTTCAAGTAATTTTACTGACAAGAAAAACTAATGTTTCTAAAATTAAAATTAAACACGATTTGAAAAAAAGTTGCAGATCATAAGTTTAGACAATTTTCAGCCGTTTGAAATGTATTGCAATTTTAACGCACTAATTATGTGGATAAGTTAAAAGCATTTCCACTGACTTTCAAGTAATTTTACTGACAAGAAAAACTAATGTTTCTAAAATTAAAATTAAACACGATTTTAAAAAATGTTGCAGATCATAAGTTTAGACAATTTTCAGCCGTTTGAAATGTATTGCAATTTTAATGCACTAATTATGTGGATAAGTTAAAAGCATTTCCACTGACTTTCAAGTAATTTTACTGACAAGAAAAACTAATGTTTCTAAAATTAAAATTAAACACGATTTGAAAAAAAGTTGCAGATCATAAGTTTAGACAATTTTCAGCCGTTTGAAATGTATTGCAATTTTAACGCACTAATTATGTGGATAAGTTAAAAGCATTTCCACTGACTTTCAAGTAATTTTACTGACAAGAAAAACTAATGTTTCTAAAATTAAAATTAAACACGATTTGAAAAAAAGTTGCAGATCATAAGTTTAGACAATTTTCAGCCGTTTGAAATGTATTGCAATTTTAACGCACTAATTATGTGGATAAGTTAAAAGCATTTCCACAGACTTTCAAGTAATTTTACTGACAAGAAAAACTAATGTTTCTAAAATTAAAATTAAACACACTTTGATAAAAAAGTTGCAGATCATAAGTTTAGACAATTTTCAGCCGTTTGAAATGTATTGCAATTTTAACGCACTAATTATGTGGATAAGTTAAAAGCATTTCCACAGACTTTCAAGTAATTTTACTGACAAGAAAAACTAATGTTTCTAAAATTAAAATTAAACACGATTTTAAAAAAAGTTGCAGATCATAAGTTTAGACAATTTTCAGCCGTTTGAAATGTATTGCAATTTTAACGCACTAATTATGTGGATAAGTTAAAAGCATTTCCACTGACTTTCAAGTAATTTTACTGACAAGAAAAACTAATGTTTCTAAAATTAAAATTAAACACGATTTTAAAAAATGTTGCAGATCATAAGTTTAGACAATTTTCAGCCGTTTGAAATGTATTGCAATTTTAACGCACTAATTATGTGGATAAGTTAAAAGCATTTCCACAGACTTTCAAGTAATTTTACTGACAAGAAAAACTAATGTTTCTAAAATTAAAATTAAACACACTTTGATAAAAAAGTTGCAGATCATAAGTTTAGACAATTTTCAGCCGTTTGAAATGTATTGCAATTTTAACGCACTAATTATGTGGATAAGTTAAAAGCATTTCCACTGACTTTCAAGTAATTTTACTGACAAGAAAAACTAATGTTTCTAAAATTAAAATTAAACACGATTTTAAAAAATGTTGCAGATCATAAGTTTAGACAATTTTCAGCCGTTTGAAATGTATTGCAATTTTAACGCACTAATTATGTGGATAAGTTAAAAGCATTTCCACAGACTTTCAAGTAATTTTACTGACAAGAAAAACTAATGTTTCTAAAATTAAAATTAAACACGATTTGAAAAAAAGTTGCAGATCATAAGTTTAGACAATTTTCAGCCGTTTGAAATGTATTGCAATTTTAACGCACTAATTATGTGGATAAGTTAAAAGCATTTCCACTGACTTTCAAGTAATTTTACTGACAAGAAAAACTAATGTTTCTAAAATTAAAATTAAACACGATTTTAAAAAATGTTGCAGATCATAAGTTTAGACAATTTTCAGCCGTTTGAAATGTATTGCAATTTTAATGCACTAATTATGTGGATAAGTTAAAAGCATTTCCACTGACTTTCAAGTAATTTTACTGACAAGAAAAACTAATGTTTCTAAAATTAAAATTAAACACGATTTGAAAAAAAGTTGCAGATCATAAGTTTAGACAATTTTCAGCCGTTTGAAATGTATTGCAATTTTAACGCACTAATTATGTGGATAAGTTAAAAGCATTTCCACTGACTTTCAAGTAATTTTACTGACAAGAAAAACTAATGTTTCTAAAATTAAAATTAAACACGATTTGAAAAAAAGTTGCAGATCATAAGTTTAGACAATTTTCAGCCGTTTGAAATGTATTGCAATTTTAACGCACTAATTATGTGGATAAGTTAAAAGCATTTCCACTGACTTTCAAGTAATTTTACTGACAAGAAAAACTAATGTTTCTAAAATTAAAATTAAACACGATTTTTAAAAATGTTGCAGATCATAAGTTTGAAATGTATTGCAATTTTAATGCACTAATTATGTGGATAAGTTAAAAGCATTTCCACTGACTTTCAAGTAATTTTACTGACAAGAAAAACTAATGTTTCTAAAATTAAAATTAAACACGATTTGAAAAAAAGTTGCAGATCATAAGTTTAGACAATTTTCAGCCGTTTGAAATGTATTGCAATTTTAACGCACTAATTATGTGGATAAGTTAAAAGCATTTCCACAGACTTTCAAGTAATTTTACTGACAAGAAAAACTAATGTTTCTAAAATTAAAATTAAACACGATTTAAAAAAAGTTGCAGATCATAAGTTTAGACAATTTTCAGCCGTTTGAAATGTATTGCAATTGTAACGCACTAATTATGTGGATAAGTTAAAAGCATTTCCACTGACTTTCAAGTAATTTTACTGACAAGAAAAACTAATGTTTCTAAAATTAAAATTAAACACGATTTGAAAAAAAGTTGCAGATCATAAGTTTAGACAATTTTCAGCCGTTTGAAATGTATTGCAATTTTAACGCACTAATTATGTGGATAAGTTAAAAGCATTTCCACTGACTTTCAAGTAATTTTACTGACAAGAAAAACTAATGTTTCTAAAATTAAAATTAAACACGATTTGAAAAAAAGTTGCAGATCATAAGTTTAGACAATTTTCAGCCGTTTGAAATGTATTGCAATTTTAACGCACTAATTATGTGGATAAGTTAAAAGCATTTCCACTGACTTTCAAGTAATTTTACTGACAAGAAAAACTAATGTTTCTAAAATTAAAATTAAACACGATTTGAAAAAAAGTTGCAGATCATAAGTTTAGACAATTTTCAGCCGTTTGAAATGTATTGCAATTTTAACGCACTAATTATGTGGATAAGTTAAAAGCATTTCCACAGACTTTCAAGTAATTTTACTGACAAGAAAAACTAATGTTTCTAAAATTAAAATTAAACACAATTTAAAAAAAGTTGCAGATCATAAGTTTAGACAATTTTCAGCCGTTTGAAATGTATTGCAATTTTAACGCACTAATTATGTGGATAAGTTAAAAGCATTTCCACAGACTTTCAAGTAATTTTACTGACAAGAAAAACTAATGTTTCTAAAATTAAAATTAAACACGATTTGAAAAAAAGTTGCAGATCATAAGTTTAGACAATTTTCAGCCGTTTGAAATGTATTGCAATTTTAACGCACTAATTATGTGGATAAGTTAAAAGCATTTCCACTGACTTTCAAGTAATTTTACTGACAAGAAAAACTAATGTTTCTAAAATTAAAATTAAACACGATTTAAAAAAAGTTGCAGATCATAAGTTTAGACAATTTTCAGCCGTTTGAAATGTATTGCAATTTTAACGCACTAATTATGTGGATAAGTTAAAAGCATTTTCACTGACTTTCAAGTAATTTTACTGACAAGAAAAACTAATGTTTCTAAAATTAAAATTAAACACGATTTGAAAAAAAAATGCAGATCATAAGTTTAGACAATTTTCAGCCGTTTTGAAATGTATTGCAATTTTAACGCACTAATTATGTGGATAAGTTAAAAGCATTTCCACTGACTTTCAAGTAATTTTACTGACAAGAAAAACTAATGTTTCTAAAATTAAAATTAAACACGATTTGAAAAAAAGTTGCAGATCATAAGTTTAGACAATTTTCAGCCGTTTGAAATGTATTGCAATTTTAACGCACTAATTATGTGGATAAGTTAAAAGCATTTCCACTGACTTTCAAGTAATTTTACTGACAAGAAAAACTAATGTTTCTAAAATTAAAATTAAACACGATTTAAAAAAAGTTGCAGATCATAAGTTTAGACAATTTTCAGCCGTTTGAAATGTATTGCAATTTTAACGCACTAATTATGTGGATAAGTTAAAAGCATTTCCACAGACTTTCAAGTAATTTTACTGACAAGAAAAACTAATGTTTCTAAAATTAAAATTAAACACGATTTTAAAAAATGTTGCAGATCATAAGTTTAGACAATTTTCAGCCGTTTGAAATGTATTGCAATTTTAATGCACTAATTATGTGGATAAGTTAAAAGCATTTCCACTGACTTTCAAGTAATTTTACTGACAAGAAAAACTAATGTTTCTAAAATTAAAATTAAACACGATTTAAAAAAAGTTGCAGATCATAAGTTTAGACAATTTTCAGCCGTTTGAAATGTATTGCAATTTTAACGCACTAATTATGTGGATAAGTTAAAAGCATTTCCACAGACTTTCAAGTAATTTTACTGACAAGAAAAACTAATGTTTCTAAAATTAAAATTAAACACGATTTTAAAAAATGTTGCAGATCATAAGTTTAGACAATTTTCAGCCGTTTGAAATGTATTGCAATTTTAATGCACTAATTATGTGGATAAGTTAAAAGCATTTCCACTGACTTTCAAGTAATTTTACTGACAAGAAAAACTAATGTTTCTAAAATTAAAATTAAACACGATTTGAAAAAAAGTTGCAGATCATAAGTTTAGACAATTTTCAGCCGTTTGAAATGTATTGCAATTTTAACGCACTAATTATGTGGATAAGTTAAAAGCATTTCCACAGACTTTCAAGTAATTTTACTGACAAGAAAAACTAATGTTTCTAAAATTAAAATTAAACACGATTTTAAAAAATGTTGCAGATCATAAGTTTAGACAATTTTCAGCCGTTTGAAATGTATTGCAATTTTAATGCACTAATTATGTGGATAAGTTAAAAGCATTTCCACTGACTTTCAAGTAATTTTACTGACAAGAAAAACTAATGTTTCTAAAATTAAAATTAAACACGATTTGAAAAAAAGTTGCAGATCATAAGTTTAGACAATTTTCAGCCGTTTGAAATGTATTGCAATTTTAACGCACTAATTATGTGGATAAGTTAAAAGCATTTCCACTGACTTTCAAGTAATTTTACTGACAAGAAAAACTAATGTTTCTAAAATTAAAATTAAACACGATTTGAAAAAAAGTTGCAGATCATAAGTTTAGACAATTTTCAGCCGTTTGAAATGTATTGCAATTTTAATGCACTAATTATGTGGATAAGTTAAAAGCATTTCCACTGACTTTCAAGTAATTTTACTGACAAGAAAAACTAATGTTTCTAAAATTAAAATTAAACACGATTTGAAAAAAAGTTGCAGATCATAAGTTTAGACAATTTTCAGCCGTTTGAAATGTATTGCAATTTTAACGCACTAATTATGTGGATAAGTTAAAAGCATTTCCACAGACTTTCAAGTAATTTTACTGACAAGAAAAACTAATGTTTCTAAAATTAAAATTAAACACGATTTAAAAAAAGTTGCAGATCATAAGTTTAGACAATTTTCAGCCGTTTGAAATGTATTGCAATTTTAACGCACTAATTATGTGGATAAGTTAAAAGCATTTCCACTGACTTTCAAGTAATTTTACTGACAAGAAAAACTAATGTTTCTAAAATTAAAATTAAACACGATTTGAAAAAAAGTTGCAGATCATAAGTTTAGACAATTTTCAGCAGTTTGAAATGTATTGCAATTTTAACGCACTAATTATGTGGATAAGTTAAAAGCATTTCCACAGACTTTCAAGTAATTTTACTGACAAGAAAAACTAATGTTTCTAAAATTAAAATTAAACACGATTTAAAAAAAGTTGCAGATCATAAGTTTAGACAATTTTCAGCCGTTTGAAATGTATTGCAATTTTAACGCACTAATTATGTGGATCAGTTAAAAGCATTTCCACTGACTTTCAAGTAATTTTACTGACAAGAAAAACTAATGTTTCTAAAATTAAAATTAAACACGATTTGAAAAAAAGTTGCAGATCATAAGTTTAGACAATTTTCAGCCGTTTGAAATGTATTGCAATTTTAACGCACTAATTATGTGGATAAGTTAAAAGCATTTCCACTGACTTTCAAGTAATTTTACTGACAAGAAAAACTAATGTTTCTAAAATTAAAATTAAACACGATTTAAAAAAAGTTGCAGATCATAAGTTTAGACAATTTTCAGCCGTTTGAAATGTATTGCAATTTTAACGCACTAATTATGTGGATAAGTTAAAAGCATTTCCACTGACTTTCAAGTCATTTTACTGACAAGAAAAACTAATGTTTCTAAAATTAAAATTAAACACGATTTGAAAAAAAGTTGCAGATCATAAGTTTAGACAATTTTCAGCCGTTTGAAATGTATTGCAATTTTAACGCACTAATTATGTGGATAAGTTAAAAGCATTTCCACTGACTTTCAAGTAATTTTACTGACAAGAAAAACTAATGTTTCTAAAATTAAAATTAAACACGATTTTAAAAAATGTTGCAGATCATAAGTTTAGACAATTTTCAGCCGTTTGAAATGTATTGCAATTTTAACGCACTAATTATGTGGATAAGTTAAAAGCATTTCCACAGACTTTCAAGTAATTTTACTGACAAGAAAAACTAATGTTTCTAAAATTAAAATTAAACACACTTTGATAAAAAAGTTGCAGATCATAAGTTTAGACAATTTTCAGCCGTTTGAAATGTATTGCAATTTTAACGCACTAATTATGTGGATAAGTTAAAAGCATTTCCACTGACTTTCAAGTAATTTTACTGACAAGAAAAACTAATGTTTCTAAAATTAAAATTAAACACGATTTAAAAAAATGTTGCAGATCATAAGTTTAGACAATTTTCAGCCGTTTGAAATGTATTGCAATTTTAACGCACTAATTATGTGGATAAGTTAAAAGCATTTCCATAGACTTTCAAGTAATTTTACTGACAAGAAAAACTAATGTTTCTAAAATTAAAATTAAACACGATTTGAAAAAAAGTTGCAGATCATAAGTTTAGACAATTTTCAGCCGTTTGAAATGTATTGCAATTTTAACGCACTAATTATGTGGATAAGTTAAAAGCATTTCCACTGACTTTCAAGTAATTTTACTGACAAGAAAAACTAATGTTTCTAAAATTAAAATTAAACACGATTTTAAAAAATGTTGCAGATCATAAGTTTAGACAATTTTCAGCCGTTTGAAATGTATTGCAATTTTAATGCACTAATTATGTGGATAAGTTAAAAGCATTTCCACTGACTTTCAAGTAATTTTACTGACAAGAAAAACTAATGTTTCTAAAATTAAAATTAAACACGATTTGAAAAAAAGTTGCAGATCATAAGTTTAGACAATTTTCAGCCGTTTGAAATGTATTGCAATTTTAACGCACTAATTATGTGGATAAGTTAAAAGCATTTCCACTGACTTTCAAGTAATTTTACTGACAAGAAAAACTAATGTTTCTAAAATTAAAATTAAACACGATTTGAAAAAAAGTTGCAGATCATAAGTTTAGACAATTTTCAGCCGTTTGAAATGTATTGCAATTTTAACGCACTAATTATGTGGATAAGTTAAAAGCATTTCCACTGACTTTCAAGTAATTTTACTGACAAGAAAAACTAATGTTTCTAAAATTAAAATTAAACACGATTTTTAAAAATGTTGCAGATCATAAGTTTAGACAATTTTCAGCCGTTTGAAATGTATTGCAATTTTAATGCACTAATTATGTGGATAAGTTAAAAGCATTTCCACTGACTTTCAAGTAATTTTACTGACAAGAAAAACTAATGTTTCTAAAATTAAAATTAAACACGATTTGAAAAAAAGTTGCAGATCATAAGTTTAGACAATTTTCAGCCGTTTGAAATGTATTGCAATTTTAACGCACTAATTATGTGGATAAGTTAAAAGCATTTCCACAGACTTTCAAGTAATTTTACTGACAAGAAAAACTAATGTTTCTAAAATTAAAATTAAACACGATTTAAAAAAAGTTGCAGATCATAAGTTTAGACAATTTTCAGCCGTTTGAAATGTATTGCAATTTTAACGCACTAATTATGTGGATAAGTTAAAAGCATTTCCACTGACTTTCAAGTAATTTTACTGACAAGAAAAACTAATGTTTCTAAAATTAAAATTAAACACGATTTGAAAAAAAGATGCAGATCATAAGTTTAGACAATTTTCAGCCGTTTGAAATGTATTGCAATTTTAACGCACTAATTATGTGGATAAGTTAAAAGCATTTCCACTGACTTTCAAGTAATTTTACTGACAAGAAAAACTAATGTTTCTAAAATTAAAATTAAACACGATTTGAAAAAAAGTTGCAGATCATAAGTTTAGACAATTTTCAGCCGTTTGAAATGTATTGCAATTTTAACGCACTAATTATGTGGATAAGTTAAAAGCATTTCCACTGACTTTCAAGTAATTTTACTGACAAGAAAAACTAATGTTTCTAAAATTAAAATTAAACACGATTTGAAAAAAAGTTGCAGATCATAAGTTTAGACAATTTTCAGCCGTTTGAAATGTATTGCAATTTTAACGCACTAATTATGTGGATAAGTTAAAAGCATTTCCACAGACTTTCAAGTAATTTTACTGACAAGAAAAACTAATGTTTCTAAAATTAAAATTAAACACAATTTAAAAAAAGTTGCAGATCATAAGTTTAGACAATTTTCAGCCGTTTGAAATGTATTGCAATTTTAACGCACTAATTATGTGGATAAGTTAAAAGCATTTCCACAGACTTTCAAGTAATTTTACTGACAAGAAAAACTAATGTTTCTAAAATTAAAATTAAACACGATTTGAAAAAAAGTTGCAGATCATAAGTTTAGACAATTTTCAGCCGTTTGAAATGTATTGCAATTTTAACGCACTAATTATGTGGATAAGTTAAAAGCATTTCCACTGACTTTCAAGTAATTTTACTGACAAGAAAAACTAATGTTTCTAAAATTAAAATTAAACACGATTTAAAAAAAGTTGCAGATCATAAGTTTAGACAATTTTCAGCCGTTTGAAATGTATTGCAATTTTAACGCACTAATTATGTGGATAAGTTAAAAGCATTTCCACTGACTTTCAAGTAATTTTACTGACAAGAAAAACTAATGTTTCTAAAATTAAAATTAAACACGATTTTTAAAAATGTTGCAGATCATAAGTTTAGACAATTTTCAGCCGTTTGAAATGTATTGCAATTTTAATGCACTAATTATGTGGATAAGTTAAAAGCATTTCCACTGACTTTCAAGTAATTTTACTGACAAGAAAAACTAATGTTTCTAAAATTAAAATTAAACACGATTTGAAAAAAAGTTGCAGATCATAAGTTTAGACAATTTTCAGCCGTTTGAAATGTATTGCAATTTTAACGCACTAATTATGTGGATAAGTTAAAAGCATTTCCACTGACTTTCAAGTAATTTTACTGACAAGAAAAACTAATGTTTCTAAAATTAAAATTAAACACGATTTGAAAAAAAGATGCAGATCATAAGTTTAGACAATTTTCAGCCGTTTGAAATGTATTGCAATTTTAACGCACTAATTATGTGGATAAGTTAAAAGCATTTCCACTGACTTTCAAGTAATTTTACTGACAAGAAAAACTAATGTTTCTAAAATTAAAATTAAACACGATTTGAAAAAAAGTTGCAGATCATAAGTTTAGACAATTTTCAGCCGTTTGAAATGTATTGCAATTTTAACGCACTAATTATGTGGATAAGTTAAAAGCATTTCCACTGACTTTCAAGTAATTTTACTGACAAGAAAAACTAATGTTTCTAAAATTAAAATTAAACACGATTTGAAAAAAAGTTGCAGATCATAAGTTTAGACAATTTTCAGCCGTTTGAAATGTATTGCAATTTTAACGCACTAATTATGTGGATAAGTTAAAAGCATTTCCACAGACTTTCAAGTAATTTTACTGACAAGAAAAACTAATGTTTCTAAAATTAAAATTAAACACAATTTAAAAAAAGTTGCAGATCATAAGTTTAGACAATTTTCAGCCGTTTGAAATGTATTGCAATTTTAACGCACTAATTATGTGGATAAGTTAAAAGCATTTCCACAGACTTTCAAGTAATTTTACTGACAAGAAAAACTAATGTTTCTAAAATTAAAATTAAACACGATTTGAAAAAAAGTTGCAGATCATAAGTTTAGACAATTTTCAGCCGTTTGAAATGTATTGCAATTTTAACGCACTAATTATGTGGATAAGTTAAAAGCATTTCCACTGACTTTCAAGTAATTTTACTGACAAGAAAAACTAATGTTTCTAAAATTAAAATTAAACACGATTTAAAAAAAGTTGCAGATCATAAGTTTAGACAATTTTCAGCCGTTTGAAATGTATTGCAATTTTAACGCACTAATTATGTGGATAAGTTAAAAGCATTTCCACTGACTTTCAAGTAATTTTACTGACAAGAAAAACTAATGTTTCTAAAATTAAAATTAAACACGATTTGAAAAAAAGTTGCAGATCATAAGTTTAGACAATTTTCAGCCGTTTGAAATGTATTGCAATTTTAACGCACTAATTATGTGGATAAGTTAAAAGCATTTCCACTGACTTTCAAGTAATTTTACTGACAAGAAAAACTAATGTTTCTAAAATTAAAATTAAACACGATTTGAAAAAAAGTTGCAGATCATAAGTTTAGACAATTTTCAGCCGTTTGAAATGTATTGCAATTTTAACGCACTAATTATGTGGATAAGTTAAAAGCATTTCCACTGACTTTCAAGTAATTTTACTGACAAGAAAAACTAATGTTTCTAAAATTAAAATTAAACACGATTTGAAAAAAAGTTGCAGATCATAAGTTTAGACAATTTTCAGCCGTTTGAAATGTATTGCAATTTTAACGCACTAATTATGTGGATAAGTTAAAAGCATTTCCACAGACTTTCAAGTAATTTTACTGACAAGAAAAACTAATGTTTCTAAAATTAAAATTAAACACGATTTAAAAAAAGTTGCAGATCATAAGTTTAGACAATTTTCAGCCGTTTGAAATGTATTGCAATTTTAACGCACTAATTATGTGGATAAGTTAAAAGCATTTCCACAGACTTTCAAGTAATTTTACTGACAAGAAAAACTAATGTTTCTAAAATTAAAATTAAACACGATTTTAAAAAATGTTGCAGATCATAAGTTTAGACAATTTTCAGCCGTTTGAAATGTATTGCAATTTTAATGCACTAATTATGTGGATAAGTTAAAAGCATTTCCACTGACTTTCAAGTAATTTTACTGACAAGAAAAACTAATGTTTCTAAAATTAAAATTAAACACGATTTGAAAAAAAGTTGCAGATCATAAGTTTAGACAATTTTCAGCCGTTTGAAATGTATTGCAATTTTAACGCACTAATTATGTGGATAAGTTAAAAGCATTTCCACTGACTTTCAAGTAATTTTACTGACAAGAAAAACTAATGTTTCTAAAATTAAAATTAAACACGATTTGAAAAAAAGTTGCAGATCATAAGTTTAGACAATTTTCAGCCGTTTGAAATGTATTGCAATTTTAACGCACTAATTATGTGGATAAGTTAAAAGCATTTCCACTGACTTTCAAGTAATTTTACTGACAAGAAAAACTAATGTTTCTAAAATTAAAATTAAACACGATTTGAAAAAAAGTTGCAGATCATAAGTTTAGACAATTTTCAGCCGTTTGAAATGTATTGCAATTTTAACGCACTAATTATGTGGATAAGTTAAAAGCATTTCCACTGACTTTCAAGTAATTTTACTGACAAGAAAAACTAATGTTTCTAAAATTAAAATTAAACACGATTTGAAAAAAAGTTGCAGATCATAAGTTTAGACAATTTTCAGCCGTTTGAAATGTATTGCAATTTTAATGCACTAATTATGTGGATAAGTTAAAAGCATTTCCACTGACTTTCAAGTAATTTTACTGACAAGAAAAACTAATGTTTCTAAAATTAAAATTAAACACGATTTGAAAAAAAGTTGCAGATCATAAGTTTAGACAATTTTCAGCCGTTTCAAATGTATTGCAATTTTAACGCACTAATTATGTGGATAAGTTAAAAGCATTTCCACAGACTTTCAAGTAATTTTACTGACAAGAAAAACTAATGTTTCTAAAATTAAAATTAAACACGATTTAAAAAAAGTTGCAGATCATAAGTTTAGACAATT
>JAVGWX010000310.1:0-43262 GCA_036924085.1 Ariolimax columbianus | reverse complement strand
TACAAGCTTTCTGAACTTACACACCGTGTCGTGATACAAGCTTTCTGAACTTACACACCGATGTCGTGATACAAGCTTTCTGAACTTACACACCGTGTCGTGATACAAGCTTTCTCAACTAAGCACACCTGACCATACAAGATGTCGTGATACAAGCTTTCTGAACTTACACACCGTGTCGTGATACAAGCTTTCTGAACTTACACACCGTGTCGTGATACAAGCTTTCTGAACTTACACACCGTGTCGTGATACAAGCTTTCTGAACTTACACACCGTGTCGTGATACAAGCTTTCTGAACTTACACACCGTGTCGTGATACAAGCTTTTCTGAACTTACACACCGTGTCGTGATACAAGCTTTCTGAACTTACACACCGTGGTCGTGATACAAGCTTTCTGAACTTACACCCCGTGTCGTGATACAAGCTTTCTGAACTTACACACCGTGTCGTGATACAAGCTTTCTGAACTTACACACCGTGTCTTGATACAAGCTTTCTGAACTTACACACCGTGTCGTGATACAAGCTTTCTGAACTTACACACCGTGTCGTGATACAAGCTTTCTGAACTTACACACCGTGTCGTGATACAAGCTTTCTGAACTTACACACCGTGTCGTGATACAAGCTTTCTGAACTTACACACCGTGTCGTGATACAAGCTTTCTGACTTACACACCGTGTCGTGATACAAGCTTTCTGAACTTACACACCGTGTCGTGATACAAGCTTTCTGAACTTACACACCGTGTCGTGATACAAGCTTTCTGAACTTACACACCGTGTCGTGATACAAGCTTTCTGAACTTACACACCGTGTCGTGATACAAGCTTTCTGAACTTACACACCGTGTCGTGATACAAGCTTTCTGAACTTACACACCGTGTCGTGATACAAGCTTTCTGAACTTACACACCGTGTCGTGATACAAGCTTTCTGAACTTACACACCGTGTCGTGATACAAGCTTTCTGAACTTACACACCTTGTCGTGATACAAGCTTTCTGAACTTACACACCGTGTCGTGATACAAGCTTTCTGAACTTACACACCTTGACGTGATACAAGCTTTCTGAACTTACACACCGTGTCGTGATACAAGCTTTCTGAACTTACACACCGTGTCGTGATACACGCTTTCTGAACTTACACACCGTGTCGTGATACAAGCTTTCTGAACTTACACACCTTGACGTGATACAAGCTTTCTGAACTTACACACCGTGTCGTGATACAAGCTTTCTGAACTTACACACCGTGTCGGGATACACGCTTTCTGAACTTACACACCGTGTCGTGATACAAGCTTTCTGAACTTACACACCGTGTCGTGATACAAGCTTTCTGAACTTACACACCTGTCGTGATACAAGCTTTCTGAACTTACACACCGTGTCGTGATACAAGCTTTCTGAACTTACACACCGTGCGTATACAAGCTTTCACTTACACACCGTGTCGTGATACAAGCTTCTGAACTTACACACACCGTGTCGTGATACAAGCTTTCTGAACTTACACACCGTGTCGTGATACAAGCTTTCTGAACTTACACACCGTGTCGTGATACAAGCTTTCTGAACTTACACACCTTGACGTTGATACAAGCTTTCTCATCTTACACACCGTGTCGTGATACAAGCTTTCTGAACTTACACACCGTGTCGTGATACAAGCTTTCTGAACTTACACACCTTGACGTGATACAAGCTTTCTGAACTTACACACCGTGTCGTGATACAAGCTTTCTGAACTTACACACCTTGACGTGATACACGCTTTCTGAACTTACACACCGTGTCGTGATACAAGCTTTCTGAACTTACACACCGTGTCGTGATACAAGCTTTCTGAACCTTTGACTCGTGTGCGACGAGAAACACACCTAGAGTAATTACACAACTTGTCGTGATACAAGCTTTCTGAACCGTTGACTCGTGTGGGACGAGAAACAAGCCTGGAATAATTAATCACCTTGTCGTTATACAAGCTTTCTGAACCGTTGACTCGTGTGGGACGAGAAACAAGACTAGAAAAATTAATCACCTTGTCGTGATACAAGCTTTCTGAACCTTTGACTCGTGTGGGATAAGAAACAAGCCTAGAAAAATTGTAACAAACACAAATATGCTGAAGATAAGATTTGAACTTTTTACAGATGTGTTCAGAGATTTGAACTATTAAAAGATTTTTTCTGAGATTTGAACTATTTACAGGTATGTTCAGAAATAAAAACTTAAAGCACGTATCTGTAAGATATGAACCACACCAGGGTCCAATAAGAAATCAGCTAGACCACTGACCCAAAAACATATGGGTCATACCAGGAGCCAGTAAAATATGATACGAACCAGATGGGGTCCATTAAGAAATGAGACAGATCACTGACCAAAAAAATATGGACCAGACCAATGACCAATAAGAAATGAGACAGACCAGGGACCAATAAAATATGGACCAGTAAAATATGATACGAACCGGAAGGGTCCAATTTTCCAGAGTCTAGGACACACACGACAGAATAGTGAAACCCAGGCTGCACCTTTATTTAAGTTAGTAAATGGAAATATACTGCAGACTCGTCAGATTTTGCCAATGAGTGGTAGGAAAGCAAGCTCTTCTAAGCTGCATACAGCACACCTTGTCGTATGAATGAGAATCAAGGATAATCTAAAGAACCACAAGTATTACTAAAGGCCAAACAGACTTATGTGATTTCAAGGAAAAATGCGTATAATGACATGAGCGCACACTAGAAAAAAAAAATGGAAAAAAAGAGACTTAAGATTATGTTCTGTTCAAACTAAAAATATAAACACATGAGAATACAACATAACCTTGTTTCCTAAAGTATTCTTTCTTCATGGGCTGATAAAATACACATTGTGGAAACCAACTTCTGGAAAGCGAAGCAGATGTTTAAAAAAACCAGCGAAATATCTAAACAGGACAGTCTTGATCATTGGCCAGACATCATTACCACTAAAACTATCTCCTATTTAAATGGATTTGATACGAACAATTCATTACAGATAAGAAAACCACAATCCATTAGCAGACGTGGGACAGATCCACTCCTAGAACAGTTGTGAGCCAGATTGCACACTTAACCACGCTGCCAGACAGTGAGCTCTCTAACAGATAAACATAACACTAAAACGGCCAGACTTGTTGGCCACACAGATTCAGTTACATTAACAGCCAAACAAATAACAGTTAGGCTCTCTAACAGATCAACATAATGTCAGACAGACCAGAACAGCTGGCCATGGATAGAGTTACAATAACAGCCAAAACAAAAAAAAATAGTCTGGCAGACAGAAACCGTAGAGCATTTATGCCCAGGATTGTTGTTAGCGAGCTAGACTACACACAAGCCACTTTACTAAGTGAGATAGTCTGTATGTCTGTCCTGGACTCATTTGATCAAATTTACGAGGAGTGATTCTGGGGTGGTAATTGTGCCACCAAGAATAAACAAAAAAAATGGAAATAATTACCAGAAATGAAAGCATGGACATGTAAAAACTCAGATAAACAAAACATTTAACAAGTGAAACTTTGGTCATACTCAACCTTGGTTATACTCAACATTGGTCATACTCAACATTGGTTATACTCAACATTGGTCATACTCAACATTGGTCATACTCAACATTGATCATACTCAACATTGGTTATACTCAACATTGGTCATACTCAACATTGATCTTACTTAACATTGGTTATACTCAACATTGGTCATACTCAACATTGGTTATACTCAACATTAGTTATACTCAACATTGGTCATACTCAACATTGGTTATATTCAACATTGGTTATACTCAACATTGGTTATACTCAACATTGGTTATACTCAACATTGATACCAAGCAGAAACAAAGATACCTAAGCAGAAACAAAGATACCCAAGCAGAAACAAAGATACCCAAGCAGAAACAAAGATACCCAAGCAGAAACAAAGATACCCAAGCAGAAACAAAGATACACAAGCAGAAACAAAGAACTAGGCGAAGAACAGAAAGGAGCTAATTCCGCAAACAGTTTATTATTTATGTTAGTTGTTAGTGTTATGTGTCATGTTAGTGTTATGTTAGATGTTAGTGTTATGTTAGATGTTGGTGTTATGTTAGATGTTCGTGTTATGTTAGTGTTATGTTAGATGTTGGTGTTATGTTAGTGTTATGCTAGATGTTCGTGTTATTTTAGTATTATGTTAGATGTTAGTGTTATGTTAGATGTTCGTGTTATGTTAGTGCTATGTTAGATGTTGGTGTTATGCTAGTGTTATGTTAGATGTTGGTGTTATGTTAGTGTTATGTTAGATGTTAGTGTTATGTTAGATGTTGGTGTTATGTTAGTGTTATGTTAGATGTCAATGTTATATCAGTTGTTGTGTTAGATGTTATGTTAGTTCTTAGTGATGTTGACATGCTTCCCCACAACATATTGCCCATATAAATGAGAATATTGTCACCATTCGAGAGGATGTAGGCTCGGCTTATAGCCCAATATACCAGGTGCGATTCCAGTCATGTGCAGCCTGGAACATGCTGGACATGTATCCATGGTATCTCCGCTTCTTTTAGTCCACCCAGCTGTAAATGGGTATCAGAGAGAGTCTGGGACAAATTTTGGAGCAGCGTTTGCTTAGTTCGTGCTCTGTCGACAGTACGTTTAGCAATGAAATGTTTCCTAAACACATAGGGGTCACCAAAGTGCAATGAAAGGTCCTGAACATATGAGGCGCACCCAGGTACAATGAAAGGTTCTGAACAAATGAGGCGCACCCAGGTACAATGAAAGGTTCTGAACAAATGAGGCGAACCCAGGCACAATGAAAGGTCCTGAACAGATGAGGGGCACCCAGGTACAATGAAAGGTCCTGAACACATGATGGGTCACCCAGGTACAATTAAAGGTCCTAAACACACGAGGGCTCACCCAGGTACAATGAAAGGTCCTATACACATGAGGGCTCACATAGGTACAATGAACGGCCCTGAACAGATGTGGGGTCACCCAGGTACAATGAAAGGTCCTAAATACATGAGGGGGAGCCAGAAGCACTGAAGTCGGCTCCATGAACCACTTTCTATTTCCCAAGTAAGCCCATTTCTATCACTTCAGTTGTGAAAGAGGAATAGCAAAGGAAGAGGAGATATGGAAGAGGAATAGCAAAGGAATAGGAGATATGGAAGAGGAATAGCAAAGGAAGAGGAGATATGGAAGAGTAAAGCAAAGGAAGAGGAGATATGGAAGAGGAATAGCAACGGAATAGGAGATATGGAAGAGGAATAGCAAAGGAAGAGGAGATATGGAAGAGTAAAGCAAAGGAAGAGGAGATATGGAAGAGGAATAGCAAAGGAATAGGAGATATGGAAGAGTAAAGCAAAGGAAGAGGAGATAATTTAAGAACGAAATAAGGGACGAGACTTCCAGCCTGATACATTTCACGGGAACCGATCACAGCCAGACAAGTGCGGAGCTATAAATATCAGAGAAACTACGTGATAGATTCGATTACAAAGATCACGAATATATGGTTACAGCTGTTCTGGACAAGGGAGAAGTGCAATGAATGTTATGCAGATTTGTAGCTATGGCACTCCAAGGATGGCAGCGTGAATACACGTGAGAATCGAGATCACCAGTAATAATAGTTATTATTGGAGATATGAGAAGCCTCTATCTAGAAGATGTAGATTACATAGGCGTATGTCTGGCTTAGCCTGTACTGTTGCATTGCTATAAGAAGGTTCTAGACTTAGTCAATTGAGGTAGCGATGTATCTCTGATCAGGTATGCGTTATGGGGAGACGGTCCGGCGGCTGGGACTTCGGATCCACGAGAAAGCGAACTTTTTTATTGCATAGTTCACATTTGTGGTACGTTTCTAGAACTATCTTTCTGAACCAATTTGTTCAGTTCCGTTCAGTTCAATTCAAGTGCCATCTCCGTATCGAAGGTCAACTGTAATAATCCCTTGTGTATTACAACTCTTGCAGCAGCGGTGTGGTCTGACAGGTTTTCCCAGTCCATCTCCTGATGTTATCCACCAACGTATAACGTTGTCTGTCTCTTGAACGGAACAAAAATACCTGACAATTCTCATTTTCAATTTATGATTGATCTATTTTGATGTAATTATGTGTCGCATGTTGCTGAGTACTAGTTTGCCTCTACCTATTCTTTTTCTAACTTTTTGTTCACATCTGTCTTTTATAACCTAGATAGGAGAAACTCTGTACCTGTTCCAGTAGTTGATCTTTTATTTGTATCCGCTTACATGGTGTCTTCTCAGTTTTGCCAAGTATAATAGTTTTCTACTTCCCACTAAAACATTAGCTATTTATACTTACACCCCATGTTTCAACCCTCTTACACGTTTTCCTCTAAGAGATACAAACATTTTTTTTTTTTTTTCTCACTGTATCGCTTTTCCAGTGTCTGTTTTAAACATTGTGTTTCTTGCATCAATGTTTGCGTTGTACGTCATTCATTCACTAGCAAATGGCGGATAACGTACACACAACAATTGTTGACATACATTCTGGAATTTTATTAAGGATTTGTTTTATCTATAACGCGAGCAAGTGAGTAATATGTCCTTTGCAGAACGACGCTTGTTTTAAATTTATTGGCAGGTGTGCAGTAAGGTAGGTTGCCATTACTATCCCTACTGGGAGACGCGATCGCACAGAGGGGAAAACATGTCTGCCGAACTGGACACCACAGAGTTCGTCCAGGTGCGCTGGTATTGTGAAACGTACGTCCACCACTAAGACCCTTTTTTTTTTTTTTTTGCTTAGATGTTTGCCTCACTAGTTTCTACTGGCGGAGGCGCGCCATTTTCCACCCCAGACCGTAGTCAATTGGGTGATATCAGGACGCATAAACCAGTGCTTGGGTGCATGTGTGCGTCTGTATGTACCTATGCTAGGTTTGTGCGCCCTCAGAAGCTAGCCCAACCAAAGTGCAATGGAAGGGCTTTACCACGAGGGCGCGTGTGAAAGTTGTACAAGGGTGTGACTGTGGGATAGAGTCAAATGAAACAGAGTGAGGTGAGAAGAGAGAGAAGAGTGGCCCCCAGGGTGAGCCTCCTCTCCTGTATGACCATTAAGACCCGCTGGTTCCATATAAACCTAGTGTTCTTTAAATTATTTAGCTGTTTTCAGTTGTGCTATTTATCTTAGTCCAGTCCCTGATGAATGCATATTTAGATCGACACGTGGGCATATGTCTGTTACTCTTGTCATGTCAAACTGGATTTGAACCTAACTCACATTTCAGCCATTACACTGTTAGAAACAGGCGTGTTTCCTGTGGGAAAGGCGGGCGAGGTGTACAATATACACTTTTATGGAGAGTTGTCTCCCTTAGAGACACCTGAAATCTTATTTTAGCCGATGATGTCACAAAGATAATCACCAAGTAACAGAAACATGGGCCTCTGACTACTGCACCAGATAGACTGTCCCGAAATCAAATGAGGAGACACTAACAAGAAACAAAAACTCTACTAGATTTTAGGAAGGCAATGAAGGACAAATAAAATAACTTGCATCCTGATCAAGAAGATCATTCTCTGTAAGCAGGTGTGGTAATAACATCAATGGCGGGAATATGGAGAATAAAAGAACTATAAGAAAGAAGAAATGGTTTATGATAACGATAAGCAGTTTTTGAAAGCCAAGACGATACAAAAAAGAAAGGATTGAACTGATCAACAGATGTGTTTTATTCTGCAATTAAAACTTTGTCACTAGCTACAAAACGTGATGATAATCATCTATCGACAGAGTCGCTGTGCAGGCTAACGTGGCTCAAGGAACATTTGAAACATGAGAACCATTACGCAAACGCTTCCGAAAGTTTCTCAAAAGGTGTTCCCTTTCTGAAGGGTGTTCGATTTCTGAAAGGTGTACTAGTTCTCTGGTAATGTGATTTTGTGATCATTTTTTCTCTGTCTCCGTTTAAAAAAAAACACACCATGTATTGTTGTCCATTTATTGTTTTTCTGAATCACTAAATGAGACATGAAAGTTTTCTACAGAAGTTACTAGAGGGCAAGATTCAAGGGAAGAGAGGCCCAGCGTCCAAGACTCACCTTTACATCTCAGGCATGCAGGGACATTCAAGTACCAACTTATGCTGTAATGAAGAGAACTGCAGAGGATAGGGTCAAATGGAGAGACATCCTCAGACAACCTTACAACCAGTCTCTGGACTGATCAACCAGATGATAGGGTCAAATGGAGAGACATACTCAGACAACCTTACAACCAGTCTCTGGACTGATCAACCAGATGATAGGGTCAAATGGAGAGACATACTCAGACAACCTTACAACCAGTCTCTGGACTGATCAACCAGATGATAATGATCACAATCCTCCGGCAGTGACACTCGGGGTGTGAAATTCGTGTTGAGTGACTCAGAAATTCGTGTTGAAAAACTCAGAAATTCGTGTTAAATAACTCATAAATTCGTTTTGAGTAGCTCATAAATTTAGCAATGTCCTCTGTATAATAGGGAAAGGCTAGAAAAAAGACGAAGAAAAAGTTCGGATGACAGTGTCAAAGAGATGTAACTGAGGCACGGACTGAAAACACTAACAGCCATACAGATGGTACATAAAAAACCTCGTATTCCATGCCTAACCCTTGTCCATGACTCCAGGGGTCAACCTGGGTTAGGTTGGCAGGTCCATTAATCAAGAACCAGAATTCTTGCACTAGTCAAGTCTACCCAGCATCACATCTGTTAGTTTCTCTGTCTGTTCTCCCTATTCGACTTCTCCCCAGCATCACATCTGTTAGTTTCTTTGTCTGTTCTCCCTATTCGACTTCTCCCCAGCATCACATCTGTTAGTGTCTCTGTCTGTTCTCTCTATTCGACTTCTCCCCAGCATCACATCTGTTAGTTTCTCTGTCTGTTCTCCCTATTCGACTTCTCCCCAGCATCACATCTGTTAGTTTCTCTGTCTGTTCTCCCTATTCGACTTCTCCCCAGTATCACATCTGTTAGTTTCTCTGTCTGTTCTCCCTATTCGACTTCTCCCCAGCACCACATCTGTTAGTGTCTCTGTCTGTTCTCCCTATTCGACTTCTCCCCAAAAATGGTTCGGATGGATGAGACTTATTGACAGAACAGACAGACAGAAAATGATAAATTACAACAGAGAGAAATCGAAACTGAGCAGAGACAATTTACTGACGCACAAATGTAATTAAAGGGCTCAGCGTGAGTTGACTATCAATGCTCACTGAAGCTGCAGAGTAGGTTTGCTATCTCGACCTGCCATGTAGCAGTCTCTCACGGTCTGTTAGCATCAATAAGTCATGAGAGAAAAAACAATAACGAAGAATATAGTCACTTTAGGAGGTTTTACTTTAATATTATTACCCGTTACAAGAACAAAAAGGTTGGATTACTTAACAGGTAGTTGCCGTGGACGAAGAAGTGTGAAAGAATGTGTTGATGTTATTGAAAGCCACTCGTACTGAGTTCATTTCAACTCTTTACTATTCATCTTTGGTGGCGGGTTACAGTGGGTCAGCACACCTGGTGTTTCCTAGCTGTAGTGCAACGCGGGGTTCTTCAGTAAGCTCACAAGTATAGAGATCAGTGTCTAACCCCACCTCGCTGGCCAGACTACTGGTGAGGACGTCAGGTGGGGTCACTTGATCAATATGTTTCACCTAAATATGACGTGATGTGTGCTCTTGAAAAGCACGTTTCACCCCAAAGAGAACACTCTTCGCTCCCACCTTCATCAGTTTGTTTCTCCTGTCAAAGATTACCTTTATCTCCCACCTTCATCAGTTTGTTTCTCCTGTCAAAGATTACCTTTATCTCCCCCCTTCATCAGTTTGTTTCTCCTGTCAAAGATTACCTTTATCTCCCCCCTTCATCAGTTTGTTTCTCCTGTCAAAGATTACCTTTATCTACCCCCTTCATCAGTTTGTTTCTCCTGTCAAAGATTACCTTTATCTCCCCCCTTCATCAGTTTGTTTCTCCTGTCAAAGATTACCTTTATCTCCCCCCTTCATCAGTTTGTTTCTCCTGTCAAAGATTACCTTTATCTCCCCCCTTCATCAGTTTGTTTCTCCTGTCAAAGATTACCTTTATCTCCCCCCTTCATCAGTTTGTTTCTCCTGTCAAAGATTACCTTTATCTCCCCCCTTCATCAGTTTGCTTCTCCTGTCAAAGATTACCTTTATCTCCCCCCTTCATCAGTTTGTTTCTCCTGGCAAAGATTACCTTTATCTCCCCCCTTCATCAGTATGTTTCCCCAGACAAAGATTACTTTTCATCCCACCTTGTTTGGTATGTTTGGCCTACCTGAGATTACCTATCGTTTCCCAGCCCCCATGTATCTACTGCCGCCAGGAATGAAGTGTTTGTAGCTTTATTGTACTAGCTCTGATCTTTTTATGTGAAATAACCAGGTGAAATAAGGTGAGCGAAATAACAGTAAGTCAGGTTCAATTTACAGCGCGGCAGACAGAATCATGACGTGATTGGGATTGAATCATGTAGCTTTGCCATGAAAACCCATCACTCTACCTACCTTGCTACCCAGACGCTCAAGCAAAAATAGTTTTAATTTTTTAAGTTGCAAATTATTTTGGAATTGTTGAAGCTATGCAAAGAATCATTAAATCAATCAATCATTAAACCAATCAATCATCCAATCAACTAGTAAATAATCCTTAGCCCGTTAGTGTGGTATGGGTGCCAACGTGGAAACATCAACACATAATGTCCCCCAAAGTGCTTTATCCTCGTCCATGGGAACGAGTGTGGAACATTCATGTCCTGTCCCTTCTTTGATGTTATCAGCCCAGGACTTCCTTTGGCCTCCTCGCTTCCTTTCGCCTTCAACTGTTCCATGCAGTATCCCTTTTGGCTAGGAGTCATGCCTCGTTATATGCCCAAACCATGTCAGTTTTAGATGCTTCACTACCGACAGAAATGTTCATGTTGACCTGCCAGGGAATGTATTTGATCTCTCACATAATCATTTGTTTTATGTTCTTTATATGAAATGTGAACAATTCTTCTGTACCATTTATTTACAAATACAAAAGTTTGTACCCTTTTTTCATATCACCAATTAGTGGCCAGCTAATTTTAAACGGGATTTCAAGATATCAAACACTTGTGCTTCTATTTTCTTCATACATTTGGGCAAGGAAGTGGCATCTTGGACCAAGCGTTTTCATAGATGTGGCCAAGGAAGTGGTTTCTGTGACCAATTGTCTTCATAGATGTGGACAAGGAAGTGGTTTCTGTGACCAATTGTCTTCATAGATGTGGACAAGGAAGGGGTTTCTGTGACCAATTGTCTTCATAGATGTGGCCAAGGAAGTGGTTTCTGTGACCAATTGTCTTCATAGATGTGGACAAGGAAGTGGTTTCTGGGACCAAGTGTGTTCATAGATATGGCCAAGGAAGTGGTTTATGGGACCAAGTGTCTTCATAGATGGGGCTAAGGAAGTGGTTTCTGGGACCAATTGTCTTCATAGATGTGGCCAAGGAAGTGGTTTATGGGACCAAGTGTCTTCATACATGGGGCCAAGGAAGTGGTTTCTGGGACCAAGTGTCTTCATAGATGTGGCTAAGGAAGTGGTTTCTGGGACCAAGTGTCTTCATAGATGTGGCCAAGGAAGTGGTTTCTGGGACCAAGTGTCTTCATACATGGGGCCAAGGAAGTGGTTTCTGGGACCAAGTGTCTTCATAGATGTGGCCAAGGAAGTGGTTTCTGGGACCAAGTGTCTTCATAGATGTGGCTAAGGAAGTGGTTTCTGGGACCAATTATCTTCATAGATGTAGCCAAGGAAGTGGTTTCTGGGACCAATTGTGCATTTCTTGCTTGCATGCATTGTTGGTGCTGAGATGACTTATCTTGCTTCTTAAAAGTCTCTGGTTTACAACGTGCACCAAAACATTTAACTAACTTTTGATTCTGCTGTTCCGTGCAGCACGTCTTCGTAAATTTCCTACTTCCTGCTGGACAGCAATTTGAAGATACACGTTCGAGTGCCTCCAGTTCAGTTCTACATCCGATGCTTCATTCACATTCCCACCTTTAGGGTCAGTGCCCAATATAGATTGTTTATTTTGTCCCTGTAGCGAGGATGTAAAAATCGATATAAGTCGTGTTTGTTTCAACTGATGTTGTCTTCTGTTTTTCCTGTTCATTTTATTTTTGGTGATTTTCAACACACTCTTAATCCAGAAAGTCAAGCACCATAATTTGTTTTTATTGAAAATCTGGCAACAGCTTCAGAGACGGTTAAACCCTCGCACGACATAATAATTGTGGTCCCCTGTCCGACCCGGTCCCATGTTTATACCGGTCCTAGGTGTTTTCCTGCCCCTAGGGAACTGTAGCGGATAGTTACAAGCATGCTGCACATATAGTGCTGTAGATGCGCCAACGAAACTCACTAACTTTTTTCTGCTCTTCATTTCGAGATGTGCCGCACAATCGTCTAATGCCTGAATTCATATTCCCTAATATCTCTTATAACTGGGGAATACACTAATGCCTGAATTCATATTCCCTAATATCTCTTATAACTGGGGAATACACTAATGCCTGAATTCATATTCCCTAATATCTCTTATAACTGGGGAATACACTAATTGCTTCTGTAATTAATGTCGCACATAGAGTTCGGACACTTGGGGACTTTCCACAGAACACACATGATTTAACCATTGACTGACCATATAGATAGTCATATAACATTCATAAGGTAAACACAATTACCTTATAAAAGCACACTTCATTATTTTGTTCAACTATGGAAAAAACTCGCGGGAAACATTGCACGCGAATAAATACTGCTCAGAATGAGAAACCGTTATCTAAAGTGATGTGATGGGTTATTGTTACCAGCCAATCAGCAGTTCCCCGTCAATAAATATGCTGATTCCAACAACAATCGTCATACCGCCACGATAATACCGTCAATGTGCTGCATTAGTCAGTGCTGAAACAGCTGGCAGGAATGTCGAATTTTCACTTTCCAAATAAAGAGTCTAGATTCGGCATTTTCAAACTAGTAAATTCGACAATTTACAATTACGGTGTTTTGTTGTATAATTAGCTTGTGTTTAGATTGTAGTTTTAGCTTCCGAAAATCAACAAAGCACATATAGACAAGTCCTGACAGTTGCGGTCTTGGGAAATGGCAGGAATTGATGTAAGTACCAGAGATCGAACTTCGGGAGGAACCTGCCCCCGGACATCATCTACCATACACAACATGGAAGTCGGTGAACAGACACCGAACTGGTGTATGTCGATGCAAAAGGAATATGAAACGATGGGGATACACAGATGATGTCACATGTCACTGTGACGCAATACATGACACATACCACCTGATGACCTGCCCCAACCTCCAGGATACATGCAATAGGTGCGACATACTGGAGACAAATGACAGGGTAATCCATGTCGCTGGATACTGGAGACAAATGACAAGGTAATCCATGTCGCTGGATACTGGAGACAAATGACAAGGTAATCCATGTCGCTGGATACTGGAGACAAATGACAAGGTAATCCATGTCGCTGGATACTGGAGACAAATGACAAGGTAATCCATGTCGCTGGATACTGGAGACAAATGACAAGGTAATCCATGTCGCTGGATACTGGAGACAAAGGACAAGGTAATCCATGTCGCTGGATACTGGAGACAAATGACAAGGTAATCCATGTCGCTGGATACTGGAGACAAATGACAAGGTAATCCATGTCGCTGGATACTGGAGACAAATGACAAGGTAATCCATGTCGCTGGATACTGGAGACAAATGACAAGGTATTCCATGTCGCTGGATACTGGAGACAAATGACAAGGTAATCCATGTCGCTGGATACTGGAGACAAATGACAAGGTAATCCATGTCTCTGGATACTGGAGACAAATGACAAGGTAATCCATGTCGCTGGATACTGGAGACAAATGACAAGGTAATCCATGTCGCTGGATACTGGAGACAAATGACAAGGTAATCCATGTCGCTGGATACTGGAGACAAATGATAAGGTAATCCATGTCGCTGGATACTGGCTGCATACTGTATGACGTGGTGCTTGGACACGGAAAGTCAGTAAGTCAGTACTGTATAATTTCTTATATTTGTTCACAGAATATTTGGGCTTTCGCGATGGTGAACATTTGATTATTTGTTTCCACACCTCACGGTAGAAGAGGAGCGACTAAGTAAGTTTCCCCAATCGGCAGCTGTACCAAACAGTCGTTCTAACCATCCTTAATAATCCTTTAATGGGTGTGTGTGTGTGTGTGTGGGTGGGTGGGTGTGTGTGTGCGGGTTGGTGAGTGTGTGTGAGTGGGTGTGTGTGAGTATTGGTGTGTGTGTGTGTGTGTGGGTGGGTGAGTGTGTGTGAGTATCGGTGTGTGTGTGGGTGGGTGGGTGTGTGTGTGTGCGGGTTGGTGAGTGGGTGTTTGTGTATTGGTGTGTGCGTGTGTGTGTGTGTGTGTCTGTTGCTAGGTGATCTTCCAAAAAACAATGCTCAAACCACCAGTCAGATAGGACTAGGAAGTTACAAATATATGCATTTAATATTTGATTAATAAAAATAGTCGTATTAATTGCCCAGCGCATGCGAATATTGTGACAGCGGCATATGCCTATTCAATAGCTAGCTACCAGCAGTGCAGGTTGTTTCATTCGAGTAATATATTTATTACGATATTTTGTACAGGAACTGAACAATATGTATCATAGTAATAATAATATCAATAATAAAAATGAAAAACACAATTATTTATCGCCAACGAATTGTATTACTGTCGATGTTGAAAAAAAGGTGAAGTGGGCCGACATCGAGTTGACGCACGTCCAAGATGTATTGTTTAAGCCGGTCGATCGTACTAAAACATAATTCTTAAAATTTCTGACAGTGCGCATCGATATTTAATTTTTCATAAAGGAGATGCTAAGTAGATACTAAATATCCATTGATTTGGGTAAGTTTATTCGCCGTGTGGCGAGAGAGGCTGGTATATAATAAGACGTCGGAGGTGACATTGCTGGTCGGGGGATGGAAAGAATATTGCGGGGAATAATATCATATTTTGTATCCCGAAAAACTGAGGGAAATTGTGCGAACAAATAGGTCACTGGTCAGAAATGCTGGGCACCACAGTAAGATTTGTAGGCGCCATGGCGACCTGGCGGACGGTATTTCCCGTATGATGGCGCCTAGCTGGCTGTGGGTTTACTTAGCTCTTGTGTTTGAGTCTATTAGGATGGACTCGCACATTGGTTAAACTACCCTCCAAGAAACTGATTGTATACAGACTCTGTAGAGTGTTCTAAACGAGTATAAGACATAACGTTAAAGTTTTGTCCATTTAATATTTGTTGATGATCTATCGCCACTTTTTTATTTATTGTTCTAAGCCAGAGACTGTCTTGTAATGCTATGAACTGTTTTCCTCTAATGGCTTCTTTGCGTCCTTTTCCGTTAATATCTGTCTGGTATATCCCAACAGTTCCACAGAATTAATATTGTCATCTCATTTCAATACATCCTTGCATGCATCCATCTATGAACGTCTTAGTCTTTTTAGTTTATGTGTTTGTTGTTCTTGTGGGCTTATCTTTACCTTAATAATATTAGGAAATATTTTTTTTAGTCAGAAAGTGGTGAATGTTTGGAATGCATTGCCAAGGGAGGTAGTGGAGGCAGGGACAGTTAATGCATTTAAGAATAAATTGGATGTCCATAGCTTTTAGAGCAAGGTGATGTAAATGAAACTGGTTGTATACAAACTCTGTAGGGTCTTCTAAACCAGTATAAAGACGTTAAGTTAAGTTAATAGAATAAATCTATGCCTGAGTTTATTGATAGGTCAGGCCAGGCCAGATCATCCCGTAACCGGTGAGGTCGTTCGGGCACACATGAAGACACCCTCACAACTCCACGCCATCCGTCTCTGTCAGATGCCGCTGCTCGTGACTCTTCTAGTCGGAGACTGATCCATTCTTTTAAGTTGTCCTCCCTTTCCTTTTAGAGCCCGCCTCTTCGTCGTCTGCCATGCACCTTCCCGTGGAGGATTGTGTTTGCAAGACCACTTGATCTCCATATGTGACCGTACCAAATTGAGTTTCCTTCTTTTGACAGTTGCCAATAGATCTCCGAAAGGCCCTATTGCTGTTGTAATTCTATCTCGTATTTCCTCGTTTGTAACTCGATCTTTGTACGTGACGTTTACAAGTTTTCGGAAACATCTCATCTCCAAAACCGGTATCCTTCGTGGAAGGTCAGCTGTAACTGTCCATGTCTCACAAGCATAGAGGAATATTGACAGGACCAGTGTACGCATTAATCTGATTTTCGTGCTTAGTGCTAACCGTTTATCTTGCCAGATTTTGTTAAGCCGTGTAAGCGCCGCTATTGTCTGGGCTATTCTGGCAAACACTTCACATTTTGATCCTTCATCACTTATTGATAACCTTTACTCAAAGGAACATTGGAACGCCATTTTTAAAGGTGTAGTCTGTTGTGCTCTTGTAATAGTGGTACACTCGCTTAGTACCGGTGATGTCTGTCTTAAAATGGAATAAATGGATTGCGTATGGGGTTTGCAATCTCGTTATGTAACATGAACTGTCATATTAACCATAGCTGCAAGAGCGCGAGCACGTGGTGTGATACAAGGTTCACGTGAGATGTTAACTGCAGAAGTGGCGCTGTACATCGCATAGAGATAACACGAGATAACACGAGATGACACGAGAAAACACGAGCCCTGGGCGTGCTGTGGTACTAACTATTTCTGTGGAACGAATGGTTTCTGTGGTACTGTGGGCTTATGTGGTACAGCGAGTTTCTGTGGTACTGTGGGCTTCTGAGACTGTGGAATAATGTGGCTCTGTGGGTTTATGTGGCTCTGTGGGCTTATATGGCTTTGTGGGTTTATGTGGCTCTGTGGGTTTATGTGGCTCTGTGGGTTTGTGTGATACAGTAGGTTTCTGTGGTACAGTGGTTTTCTGTGGTACAGTGGGTTTCTGAAAGACTCTGTGGGCTTATGTGGCTCTGTAGGTTTATGTTGTTGGTGGGTTTATGTGGCTTGGTGGGTTTATGTGGCTTGGTGGGTTTATGTTGCTCTGTGGGTTTATGTGGGCTCCAGTACTACTGCCCATTTCTGTAGCTATATGTATTACACAATGAGTTTACCAGCCCCATGCACAACACTCCTCAACCGCCGTTAACGACATGCCACGTACGTGCGTGTAAAGTAGATACGCCACGTTACAATTTGTGTAGTCGATGTGCATCTGGTCCAGTAGTTTGTATCTTGGTATTCTCACAACGAAGATATACGTTCAAACCTACGAGAATCGATAGCTACGTCTTTCGTATACAGGTGGTTGATTAAAAAAAAAAAAAAAGTAACCTGTACAAAGCGTGACGACTAAATGGACCAGAAACCTTTGTTTCGACGTGGAACTTAACAATGGATATATACGCTGATTTTTGCATTTTAACCACTAAGACAACTGGGAGAGCCTTGCGGAAAACAGGTCGGTCTGGAGAAGTGGGGTAAATGTGGGCGTTACTAAAGGAGAAAGTCGCTCTTTGCAGACAGCGCAAACCATCCGCCTGATCTGGAAGGATAGAGCAGAGAAACCACCCTCACCGACAGTAGAAGGCCTAGTGTGCAATATATTTAATCGAACATTCCGTGCCCGCATTGTACTGATAAGTCAACACTACTCAAAAAACATGTTACACAGTGCAGACACAAAACACAACAGATTACATATAACAAGGATTATGTCTGTGGACAGTTATCATTTTGACCCAAAAATGTCCACCGCAAAACGGTAGCAATATGCCAGTTTGTCAATTATTGTAATAAACCATATCTATGGCCGTCGAATTTGGCATACTTTTATTTGGTCATAAAACTGCCATAAAATACGTTTGGCTCCCTTGCTACTGTTTTCCATGCCCTTGTGTCTAGAGCAATAACTGAACAACAGTGATAAATTGATGTTTGATTATTAACGCGTGACACGTGATAATACTAACTAGGCGTATGACACGCGTCGCGTGGAACGTGATTGACATCCGTGACTTTATGTCTGACTCCGCAAGTCTGCTACCTGACAGTCACACTCGAATACTGTGGTTTACAGATAGATGGTGAGACATCAATGGTAGTAGTGGTGGTGGTGGTAGTGGTGGTAGTAGTAGTGGTGGTGGTGGTGGTGGTGGTAGTAGTAGTAGTGGTGGTAGTAGTGATGGTGGTGGTAGTAGTAGTGGTGGTAGTAGTGGTGGTGGTAGTGGTGATGGTAGTGTTGGTGGTATTTGTGGTGGTGGTGGTAGTACTGGTGGTGGTAGTAGTGGTGGTGGTAGTGTTGGTGGTAGTAGTGGTGGTGGTGGTAGTAGTGGTGGTGGTAGTAGTGGTGGTGGTAGTAGTGGTATTGGTGGTAGTAGTGGTGGTGGTAGTGTTGGTGGTAGTAGTGGTAGTAGTGGTGGTGGTAGTAGGAGTGGTGGTGGTAGTAGTAGTGGTGGTGGTAGAAGTGGTGGTGGTAGTGGTGGTAGTAGTGGTGGTAGTAGTGGTGGTAGTAGTGGTGGTGGTAGTGGTGGTGGTAGTAGTGGTGGTGGTAGTGGTGGTGGTGGTAGTAGTGGTGGTGGTAGTAGTGGTGGTGGTTATAGTGGTTGTGGTGGTGGTAGTTGTGGTGGTGGTGGTGGTGGGTTGGTGATAGTAGTGGTGGTGGTAGTAGTGGTGGTGGTTATAGTGGTTGTGGTGGTGGTAGTTGTGGTGGTGGTAGTGGATTGGTGGGAGTAGTCGTGGTGGTAGTAGTGGTGGTGGTAGTGGTAGTAGCGGTGGTGTTAGTAGTAGTGGTGGTAGTGGTACTGTTAGTAGTGGTGGTGGTGGTCGTAGTAGTGGTGGTAGTAGTGGAGGTGGTAGTAGTGGTGGTAGTAGTAGTGGTAATAGTGGTGGTAGTAGTAGTAGTAATAGTAGTAGTGCTGGTAGTGGTGGTAGTAGTAATAGTAGTGGTAGTAGTAGTGGTGGTAGTAGAAATAGTAGTGGTAGTAGTAGTGTTGGTGATAGTAGTGGAGGTGGTAGCAGTAGTAGTGGTAGTGGTGGTAGTAGTGGTGGTGGTAGTGGTGGTAGTAGTGGTGGTGGTATTGGTGGTAGTAGTGGAGGTGGTAGTAGTGGTAGTGGTGGTAGTAGTGGTAGTGGTGGTAGTAGTGGTGGTGGTAGTAGTGGTGGTAGTAGTGGTGGTAGTGGTACTGGTAGTAGTGGTGGTGGTGGTCGTAGTAGTGGTGGTAGTGGTACTGGTAGTAGTTGTGGTGGTGGTCGTAGTAGTGGTGGTAGTGGTACTGGTAGTAGTTGTGGTGGTGGTCGTGGTAGTAGTGGTAGTAGTGGTGGTAGTAGTGGTAGTAGTAGTGGTAGTAGTAGTAGTGGTGGTAGTAGTGGTAGTAGTAGTGTTGGTGATAGTAGTGGTGGTAGTAGTAATAGTAATGGTAGTAGTAGTGGAGGTGGTAGTAGTGGTAGTAGTGGTGATAGTAGTGGTAGTAGTAGTGGTAGTAGTAGTGGTAGCAGTAGTAGTGGTAGTAGTAGTGGTGGTAGTAGTAGTGGTGGTAGTGGTGGTAGTAGTAATAGTAGTGGTAGTAGTAGTGGTGATAGTAGAAATAGTAGTGGTAGTAGTAGTGTTGGTGATAGTAGTGGTGGTAGTAGTAATAGTAATGGTAGTAGTGGTGGTGGTAGTAGTGGTGGTGGTAGTAGTGGTGGTGGTAGTAGTAGTAGTAACAGTAGTGGTAGTAGTAATAGTAGTGGTAGTAGTAATAGTAGTGGTAGTAGTAGTAGTAGTGGTAGTAGTAGTGGTAGTAGCAGTAATAATAGTCACAGTTGTAGTAGTATTAGCTGTAGTAGTGGTGGTAGTAGAAGTGGTAGTAGTAGTAATAGTAGTAGTAGTCACAGTTGTGGTAGCATTAGCTTTAGTAATGGTAGTAGCACAAAGTCATTATGTAGATCGCAATGGTTCTGGTTTTTTTTTGTCTTTGTTCGGTTCACTAAACCTGTAGATAAGCGTACATGCGGGCGAGGTGGCTTTCAGCTCATGCGGTAAAACTACCAATATTTCTTGAATTCAAAAATACAAATGATGTGACGGTTACCTGTGGGCTCGTTATTTCAGGTATAAAGATCTTCTTTCAGAGGTCACCCCTGGTCAGGGTGTTCCTGTACTCAGTATGTACATACCAGAGGCGGATGATCAGTTAATTTACACTCGGTAAATATTGCACCAGGCTCTAGTTCCAGAAATGCGACAGTATGGACCAGTCTGCAATCTTGTAAATATATTCAAAGAGCTGAAGGTAAGGGTAGAGAAGATTGACATTTTGAGTGGCTGCTAACTTTAACGGCTTTTATTACAATATGTCTGGTTTTTTGTTGTGATTTGTTCGTTGTTTTTACATGGTTCTTGTCACTCACGAAGACCCTGTGGACGTAACATGGGTATCGTTTTATTTATGTCTGGATACGGTCACTGAGCCACCTGTATACTGGGGTACATACTTGTTATGGTTACTGGTTCCTTCATCTGCCCCCGCCATCATCCCCTTTCTCTTAATGGCTCTCGCGTCTTGTAAGCAGAGCCTACATTTCTGATCTATTGTGAAATACAATATAATACTTCTTTTTCTTCTTCGTTCGTTCTCTATGGTCCGTCTATCTGTTGACACGCTGTCTCTATGGTCCGTCTATCTGTTGGTACGCTGTCTCTATGGTCCGTCTATCTGTTGGCACGTTCTCTATGGTCCGTCTATCTGTTGGTACACTCTGTATGGTCCGTCTATCTGTTGGTACACTCTCTATGGTCTGTCTATCTGTTGACACGCTGTCTCTATGGTCCGTCTATCTGTTGGCACGCTGTCTCTATGGTCCGTCTATCTGTTGGTACGCTGTCTCTATGGTCCATCTATCTGTTGGCACGCTGTCTCTATGGTCCGTCTATCTGTTGGTACGCTGTCTCTATGGTCCGTCTATCTGTTGGTACGCTGTCTCTATGGACAGTCTGTCTGTTGGCACGCTGTCTCTATGGTCCGTCTATCTGTTGGTACGCTGTCTCTATGGTCAGTCTGTCTGTTGGTACGCTGTCTCTATGGTCAGTCTGTCTGTTGGTACGCTGTCTCTATGGTCCGTCTATCTGTTGGCACGCTGTCTCTATAGTCCCTCTGTCTGTTGGTACGCTGTCTCTATGGTCAGTCTGTCTGTTGGTACGCTGTCTCTATGGTCCGTCTGTCTGTTGGCACGCTGTCTCTATAGTCCCTCTGTCTATTGGTACGCTGTCTCTATGGTCAGTCTGTCTGTTGGTACGCTGTCTCTATGGTCAGTCTGTCTGTTGGTACGCTGTCTCTATGGTCAGTCTGTCTGTTGGTACGCTGTCTCTATGGTCAGTCTGTCTGTTGGTACACTCTCTATGGTCCGTCTATCTGTTGGTACACTCTCTATGGTCCGTCTATCTGTTGGTACGCTGTCTCTATGGTCCGTCTGTCTGTTGGTACGCTGTCTCTATGGTCAGTCTGTCTGTTGGTACACTCTCTATGGTCCGTCTATCTGTTGGTACACTCTCTATGGTCCGTCTATCTGTTGGTACACTCTCTATGGTCCGTCTATCTGTTGGTACACTCTCTATGGTCCGTCTATCTGTTGGTACACTCTCTATGGTCCGTCTATCTGTTGGTACGCTGTCTCTATGGTCCGTCTATCTGTTGGTACACTCTCTATGGTCCATCTATCTGTTGGCACGCTGTCTCTATAGTCCCTCTGTCTGTTGGTACGCTGTCTCTATGGTCAGTCTGTCTGTTGGTACACTCTCTATGGTCCGTCTATCTGTTGGTACACTCTCTATGGTCCGTCTATCTGTTGGTACGCTGTCTCTATGGTCCGTCTATCTGTTGAAAGTGTGTTATCGGCAAATGTTAGTGTCTGAAGAATGGTTTCCTTCTGTATCATGCTCTTACAGCATCTTACTATACTGGGCCTGCTTTCCGCTGCCTTAACCAGTCTTCGTGTTTGATGTTGTTAGTAGTCAGCTTTAAGCAGATGACGTATTCTTTTATTCACTTCGCATAACGTGATCTTGTTGAGTGTGCCATAGACTAAGCCTTCTCCTCATCTCTGGTGGACGTCTAGTTTCTTCTCAAATCCAGGGACATCTTTTAGTAGTGGTAGGAATTGTGGCAGCAGTGACGCGTTCCTTTATTTTAGTCACCAGTTTAACAAGGAGACTTTGTTGTAGAGCCAGAGATTGGCCATTTCTGTCTTGAGAAATCATTTATAAATTTAATTTCTCGCAATTGCTCTCCCAGGTACAGGCTAAAGTGTCGCTTCCAATCTTATCATATCTCCTACACATTTAATTGACTCCTAGTACTGGAGGCTCAGTCAAGTCTTTCTGTATATATATATATATACAGCAGATATAAACCGTTTTTGTGTGTCCTTTCCTTTTTTCTGCCCATGAATACATCTATTGTTTCTTGAGCTTCACTGATCTGTTGAAATCTTGTTCTTCTTCTTCTAGTTCGGTTTCGTCTGCTCGTTTTATGCCACCAGATGGACCGCTACTGTAAAGTGGCACATCAGTCGCAGGTCCTAAATGGCTCCCCACAGTTTGTCTTGTATGTTTCTTTCCTCGGACCAGGTCTTCTCACTGGAGCCTTGGTGCAGTAGACACGTTTGCAGATAAGGAAATCCCCAAAGGAACTTGGTTTCACTCAATTCAAGTCAAGTATTATTGCGCTACTTTTGGACGGTTTTCGAGATTTTATTGGAAGGTATTTGTAAGAATTATCTGGCAACCTTGTTTGAAGTACTTAACTTCATTATACTGGTTTAGAAGGCTCCAATTTATGAAAGCATGCATCCTGTTTAGCTGTTGTGTGCTTGATGTGTGTTTGGGGATGGTTTGTGTGGGCGTGGGTCTATGTGTGTAGGCTCGGGTCTGTGTGCGCAGGCATGGGCGTGTGTGTGTGGGTGAGGGTGAGTGGGGGGGGGGGGGGTATTTTTGTGTTGGCGTGTGAGGACGTCGGTGTGTGTGAGTGTGGTGTTTATGTGGGTGTGTGTGAACGTGTGGATTCTTGTAATAAATGTAATATTTTTAAATAATTAAAATCAATAAATCTCTTACACTTCTGTCACGTAAAAATGCTTCGTAGAAACACGATAAGAGGATGATATTGGTAAATGTGGTGACCTTGGAAAGAAAACTAAATAAAATGTAAAATCGATTACATTGAACGGTTAGAAACGTTAAAAAATGTAATTTAAACATGACATTTAAAAAAAAATCATTTAAAAATATGCTAATTTTGGCGTTGTCGTTAACTTTGGATGTTGAAGTTGCTGAATATCATTCAAACTGAACGCTATAATTCGAAAAATAATTGAAATTTAACATCAAATTGGCAAAAAGTCGAAACAGCCAAATTGAATAGCCGGAAATGCTAGACACACACGAAGGTGACAACCTTGAAACCAAAAGCCCCTAGCGACAATCATCTGTGAAAATCTAACGACATATAAAACTCATTTCCATAACTCATTTTTATGACTTTCTAATCTCATAGACCAACCTTTGTTGTTATAATGGAGGAATCAAAGAAACAAACATTCCATAATTTGATAACATTTTCATACATTGTTGTGAATAGTGATTTACGTTTAGTTAATGAGATCAATAAATTGTAAATAGAGGACCACGGTTAGTTAATGTGATCAACATACTGTAAATAGAGGACCAGGGTTAGTTTATGTGATCAACATACTGTAAATAGAGGATCAGAGCTAGTTTATGTGATCAACATACTGTAAATAGAGGATCAGGGTTAGTTTATGTGATCAACATACTGTAAATAGAGGATCAGGGTTAGTTTATGTGATCAACATACTGTAAATAGAGGATCAGGGTTAGTTTATGTGATCAACATACTGTAAATAGAGGATCAGGGTTAGTTTATGTGATCAACATACTGTAAATAGAGGATCAGGGTTTGTTTATGTGATCAACATACTGTAAATAGAGGATCAGGGTTAGTTTATGTGATCAACATACTGTAAATAGAGGATCAGGGTTAGTTTAGGTGATCAACAGAATGTAAATAGTGGATCAGGGTTAGTTTATGTGATCAACATACTGTAAATAGAGGATCAGGGTTAGTTTATGTGATCAACATACTGTAAATAGAGGATCAGCGTTAGTTTATGTGATCAACATACTGTAAATAGAGGATCACAGTTAGTTAATGGGATCAATAGTTTGTAAATAGGTTAGCTAATGAAATCATTAAATTGTAAATAGGTTAGCTAATGTAATAAATATTCCAGAGTCAGATGCTTTGATCCAAGAAGCGCAAAATAAAAACCGTAGTGCAACGCACACTATCTTGGGGGATAGAGAAATAAGGCGAACATTAAAAAAATGATGTAATCAATAATTTGTAAATATTGGTTCACAGTTACTTAATTTGATCAATAATTTGTAATCTAAGTAAGGAAATCTAATTGTCCAAGCATATTTCATTGATTCAAATGAAGGCTGCTTACAACAAGAATATGTGTAAACGATGTTTATCACTACATCAACTAAAACCAGGGACAAAGTCAGTATGAACCAGTGAAGTCTAGAGAGAAGTGGCATAAAGACTTCACGGTCAGAATCCACCACTGCAAGACTATCAGACTTATGAATGGCCAGCTGCAGTCCGAGCGAACAGACTGTTAGACTAGCGAATGGCCAGTTGCAGTCCGAGCCAACAGACTGTTAGACTAGCGAATGGCCAGTTGCAGTCCGAGCCAACAGACTGTCAGACATGAATGGCCAGCTGCAGTCCGAGCCAACCAACAGACTGTCAGACTAGCGAATGGCCAGCTGCAGTCCGAGCGAACAGACTGTCAGACTTATGAATGGCCAGTTGCAGTCCGAGCCAACAGACTGTCAGACTTATGAATGGCCAGCTGCAGTCCGAGCCAGCCAACAGACTGTCAGACTAGCGAATGTCAAGGAGCTAAAGAGATAATTGACCTATTATGACACATCGATGTATACTTTTTAACACGCCAATAAAACAACAACTGTGTGTATGGTCGAATATCTTTAGCGTATCTCTGTGCTTAAGCTAGATTTTCATGTCATTCCAAAGGACTGGGTTCGAATCTCTGAAGTTGATAAATTACATTCTACTTTTTCTCATTTCTTATTGAATCTTTTCTTGATCCTAAAACCGACTTGTCTCCTAGACGTTCTCTATGTTTGTCCTAATCCTGTTTTAATTAAGTAGTGTTGTCATAACCCTCGAACGTGAACTCATTCCTTTACAGGAGAGAAAACAGTACACCCACTGACCACTATACATGTGTTTATTTTTATGGTTTTTAATTTTATGTGATTGCCTCACTAGTTACTACTGGCGGAGGCGCGTCTGTTTCACCTAAGATCGTAGTCGAATGGGCGATATTAAGACGCATAAACCAGTACTTGGATGCATGTGTCCGTCTGTATGTACCAATGCTAGGTTTGTGCGCTCTCAGAACCCAGCCCAACCAAAGTGCAATGGAAGGGTCTCACCCTGAGGCGCGTGTGAAAGTTGTGCAAGAGTGTGATGGTAGGACAGAGTCAAATGAGACAGAGTGAGCAATCCGTCTTCCTATACATGTGTTTTTTTTGGTTAGATGTTTGCCTCACTAGTTTCTACTGACGGAGGCACGCCATTTTCTACCCCAGACAGTAGTCAATTGGGCGATATCAGGACGCATAAACCAGTGCTTGGATGCATGTGTGCATCTGTATGTACCTATGCTAGGTTTGTGCGCCCTCAGAAGCTAGCCCAACCAAAGTGCAATGGAAGGGTTTTACCACGAGGGCGCGTGTGAAAGTTGTGCAAGGGTGTGACTGTAGGACAGTGTCAAATGAAACAGAGTGAGGTAAGAGGAGAGAGAGAAGAGAAAGATGGGGGATCTATACATGTGTTACAATTGACTACAAGAGGATTGTGCAAACAACTAGCATCATAAAAAAAAAACTGATCGTTACAAAAATTACCTGCAAAAAACACAAACAAGATGCTTTAGTGCAGCATTCCTAAAATGCTGGGCCCTTTGCTTCAAGCGGGCAAAATGGACAAGACAAATATTATATTCCTTCAATGTGAGTGTATTCTGTTCTCTTCACAAGCAAATTCAGACATTTTAGGACAAAAGATAATAGTTGCATAATTGTCTCCCTTAGATTGCCATAAATGGACGCGATTTAGCGAACATTGTAGATTAAGGTGTATACACGAGATAGAGCGGGTAGGATAGCGAGTGACATGTCAAAGGTTACATTTAACAGAAAAAGGGTATAATTGCGTTCAAGCAATACAAATTGGATTCTATGGATACATCGTGGATGAGTGTTGTGTGGCAATATGGTTTACGTGTTTGGATTGAGATGTTGAGCTATACAGCCTACCAGCATGGGCAGACTGAGAGAGTGCTGTAAATATATGGTAGACATTCAGAGAACCAGAAAGCGGATAATTATACCGATATACAGTTGGATGGATAGATAGACATACGAATGACTAGACGGACGATCGACCAGAGGAACAGACGGACGAACAGAATAAAAAGACGAATGTATACGTAGGTTGACAGACACATGTGTAGGCAGGGCGGACCAAACAGAACAGCCCAAAGCATACCATGGCAGAGAGACAAGACAGACAGGCAGTGAGAGAGGAAGAGAGGGAGATGGATGGATGGATGGACGGATGGACGGATAAATTGATATACAGACAGACAAGACAGACAGACAGACAGACAGACAGACAGACAGACAGACAGACAGACAGACAGACAGACAGACAGACAGACAGACAGACAGACAGACAGACAGACAGACAGACAGACAGACAGACAGACAGACAGACAGACAGACAGACAGACAGACAGACAGACAGACAGACAGACAGACAGACAGACAGACAGACAGACAGACAGACAGACAGACAGACAGACAGACAGACAGACAGACAGACAGACAGACAGACAGACAGACAGACAGACAGACAGACAGACAGACAGACAGACAGACAGACAGACAGACAGACAGACAGACAGACAGACAGACAGACAGACAGACAGACAGACAGACAGACAGACAGACAGACAGACAGACAGACAGACAGACAGACAGACAGACAGACAGACAGACAGACAGACAGACAGACAGACAGACAGACAGACAGACAGACAGACAGACAGACAGACAGACAGACAGACAGACAGACAGACAGACAGACAGACAGACAGACAGACAGACAGACAGACAGACAGATAGATAGATAGATAGATAGATAGATAGATAGATAGATAGATAGATAGATAGATAGATAGATAGATAGATAGATAGATAGATAGATAGATAGATAGATAGATAGATAGATAGATAGATAGATAGATAGATAGATAGATAGATAGATAGATACCCTCCTCACATTTCCTCATTACGAGTCCATGAAAGATAATGAGAACTCACAAAAAGGAGTAAGTCAATGTTAGGATATCCATCATGCACGAATAAACAAACAGAATTACATTTTGACATGGTAATCCAAGAATACCAGGCATTTTATGCTTCGCTACATGGTCATTGGATATTTGTGGCCTAAAACACTGCTCACATATCTTTCTGCGTTGTTCGCTTTTTGCACCTCGTTTCAGGAATCTCTCGAGTATAATAGGAAATCCCCGCAGAAATCGTTGTTCTTGGAATGAATGAGGTTAGGAAATGTTTCTGGACAACAGTTATGAGCATGAACTTCACCCAGTGTTATGTAACATCGTTTAGCACAATTGTTTTAAACGTTCACTGAAATATGACCAGGCCTTGGGGCTGTAATTAGATATACGCCAATCAGGAGCGATGCTTGTGGGCTACACAAAACCGGATATGAATTATCTATTCTGTATAATTCAGTCTGAACCTTCCCGCTCTATGGAAGTTTGGCATTACTATGTATTCTATGTATAGATCAATATCATGAGTAATGTCGCGACTATAGTTTAATGGGTTTTTCTTTCACTGAAGAGGTTTTTAATCCCCGAAAAGTGTATTCGTGTTACGAGTCCATTTTTTAATCCCCGAAAAGTGTATTCGTGTTACGAGTCCATACTGGCGATGTAATGACAGAGTAGCAGAGTTTCATCGAAACCTTAGGTAAAGATAGCAGAGCTGGAGGTGACAGCTGATGACTGAGAACACGCTGGGTAGTGATGTCATCATATATACCGACGGGTCGGTGCTGAGCAGTGGGACTTCCGGCTGGGGATTGTCAGCTTGAGTGAGAGGAGAGGTCGTTGCTGAGGGCAATGATCCCTAGTATGAGAAAGGAGATGAAAGCAATGACCTTAGCGTTAAGATGGCTATCTGGGACAATTTAACAAGGGCAATCATTCGAGACTGACGCGCAAGTCGTACTTCAGAAGGTACAGAAGGGATGGTTGAGGCATGATGAGCAGCTGTTAAAGCCTCAAACCTCCAGGAGTTGACCTGGATCTACTGTCCCAGTCATGTTGCTAGGGTTCAGAGCAACACAGGCTCCCATCATGGCACGTTAGAGGTGGATAGGAGCGGCATTTTGAAATCGATCAACGGCCGTCTGGTGGATGAGGACACCGAAATAGATGAATCAGCAATCCACAGGCTGCAAAGTTTCAACATTAAACGAGGTTCGAGAGGAGTAGGGCGCACGAGCGGAGGGAGCAGGAGAGTGTACACCCAGCGAGCTACAGGAACCATCAGCATACATACCTTGCACCATTTCCTGAGAGAGACTGAGCACCTATGGATATGCCCGGAGTGCAGTGATGTTGATTCGCAGAAACAGAAACATAACTCGTATTAGAAGTGAAGCCTAACATTTCTGAAGCTACCACCATACGCTCTGTTCAAACGGAAGAAGTCTCTCCAAGGAACTGTTTCCGCCATGACATCTTGGGCAGAATAGAAAACAAGTAAACATTGTAATAAAAACTCGCTTTCTCGGTACACGCTTTTATTTCTTTCTTTTGTGTTGTGTAGTGTTGTGTTGTGTTGGAACTACAGGTGTGTCATTTTTCTATTTTTGGTGTTTCACTCGTGAATTTGTGTATTGACGTTTTTGGCAGGTTCGAGGTTCCGTCAAAATTAGAAATATTAACAGGTCGCACTAGTAGAAGCTGCCTACACAATTTGAGTTCTCCAAGTTATGAGGAAGTTAGTTAGAATTGGAGAAGTAGAAGTGCGGGAAATGGACAATTGCAACATATCAAGAAGTCCACATAGAAGGACTGACAACATTTCGTCAAGAAGTTCACACAGACGGACATTAGTTCTGTCAAGATGTCCACACAGACGACACGGGTCACGTCAAGATGTTCACACAGACGGACATTAGTTCTGTCAAGATGTCCACACGGGTCACGTCAAGATGTCCACAAAGACGGCACGGGTCACGTCAAAATGTTCACACAGACGGACATTAGTTCTGTCAAGATGTCCACACAGACGGCACGGGTCACGTCAAGATGTCCACACAGACGGCACGGGTCACGTCAAAATGTTCACATAGACGGACATCAGTTCTGTCAAGAAGTCAACATAAACAGACAAGGGTCACGTCAAGAAGTCCACACAGATGGACAAGAGTTATGTCAAGTTTAATGAAAGCTTGCAACAAAAACGTGTCAATGAGTCGAGAGTTGGTGGAAGCAGAGCGGGATTTAGTTTTGATGAGGCCCTACACTATACAAATCTTGGAGGCCCGTTGCCATAAAATCTTGGAGGCCCGGCGCCATAAAATGTCACCAAAAGGCCGCACAAAACTTGAGAATATATACTGGCTTGAATTTATTGATTACACATTGATCATTGAGCTGACATTTGATGAGGCCTCTGCGAGTCGTGTAATGCCATAAGCTGTAGCTTATTTAGCTTAGGCCTAAATCCGGCCGTGGAGCGAAGGTTGGTATAGGTTGTTTTGAATGTTGACCTGACCCTCTGTTACCACAAAGAAACACGTTCATTGATGACACGTTCGTGGTTACAAAACATAGATCTTCAAGGTCATAGAAAGGAACACATATCTTGCTAAGATAATGAAGATGCAGGTCATAGAAGGGAACACATATCTTGCTAAGATAATGAAGATCCAGGTCATAGAAGGGAACACATATCTTGCTAAAATAATGAAGATGCAGGTCATAGAAGGGAACACATATCTTGCTAAGATAATGAAGATGCAGGTCATAGAAGGGAACACATATCTTGCTAAAATAATGAAGATGCAGGTCATAGAAGGGAACACATATCTTGCTAAAATAATGAAGATGCAGGTCATAGAAGGGAACACATATCTTGCTAAAATAATGAAGATCCAGGTCATAGAAGGGAACACATATCTTGCTAAAATAATGAAGATGCAGGTCATAGAAGGGAACACATATCTTGCTAAGATAATGAAGATCCAGGTCATAGAAGGGAACACATATCTTGCTAAAATAATGAAGATGCAGGTCATAGAAGGGAACACATATCTTGCTAAAATAATGAAGATGCAGGTCATAGAAGGGAACACATATCTTGCTAAAATAATGAAGATGCAGGTCATAGAAGGGAACACATATCTTGCTAAGATAATGAAGATGCAGGTCATAGAAGGGAACACATATCTTGCTAAGATAATGAAGATGCAGGTCATAGAAGGGAACACATATCTTGCTAAAATAATGAAGATGCAGGTCATAGAAGGGAACACATATCTTGCTAAAATAATGAAGATCCAGGTCATAGAAGGGAACACATATCTTGCTAAGATAATGAAGATGCAGGTCATAGAAGGGAACACATATCTTGCTAAAATAATGAAGATGCAGGTCATAGAAGGGAACACATATCTTGCTAAAATAATGAAGATGCAGGTCATAGAAGGGAACACATATCTTGCTAAAATAATGAAGATGCAGGTCATAGAAGGGAACACATATCTTGCTAAGATAATGAAGATCCAGGTCATAGAAGGGAATACATATCTTCCTATTACTAAGGAGTGAGGAAAAGATTTCTCATGAACATGTTACAGACGTCAGTTAGAAAGAAACTATTTAAGGATTGCTTAGGCACAGGGAGTCGCGTAGTGCAGTGGTTAGCGCTCTGGCTTTGCATCTGAGTGGTTCTGGGTTCATTTCCCAGTTGAGGCGGTAATGTTTTTTTCAGACCGCAAAGGCCCCCGGGTCGACCCAGCCTTAAATAGGTACCGGTTCAGAGCGGCGAAGGAGAGGAGATGGCTACCGCCCTCATAGAGCCGAGCCTTTGAAATGTGAGATCGCTAACACCTCACACCCCTACGGCAGTAATGCTTACTTTAATGGTTACTTTACAGAATATGACTCGTTTTGATGCTGAAGCATATGGCCACCACTACAGATGGATCCTTTATATGAAGAATGTGTCCTAGTATTTAAAGCTAGGGTTTCAGTAGTAACAATTGTACACGCTGAGGTTGCTAGCCACACACCTAATACGTTAGCTGCCTATTACGTCAAGATTAGAAGGTCATATGGGCTTAATTAATCTTCTCAACCCGGGAAGCATATAATGACTTATAAATTAATAGCAAATCTTCATTAGATAAATAATAGATACATATGACTAGCGCGCTGATGGACACAAACATGCAGATGTTAGATCAATGAATAGTTTCAGCTTTTATCTAGAAATGATTGATTTTTGCAATTCTGTTCTGACTATGACCAGCGCGCTGAAGGACACAAACATGCAGATGTTAGATCAGTGGATAGTTTCAGCTTTTATCTAGAAAAGATTGATTATGAAATCGTTGTGAAGTGATGGTACACTTCTGTACTTCTATTAACAGCGCTGATATCAGAATCGGAGCAGAACTAGAAAAACTCCAGAAATACTTAACAATAACGATTGCCACTGTAATCACAGAAAACAAGATAACTGACGTTCTTGCAAAACAAAAAATGAGAAGAAAAAGGCACAATTCAATCATCGAGTACCATAAAGAAAGATTAAGAACATAATCAGAAATCAGTATATACACCAATGCAGAGAAGACAGAAACATAAGCAGCAGACCAGACCCAATTCACCAACTGAAAAGAAACCAACAAACTACCTTATTTCGTCGGAGAACTGGTCACTACAGACTACTAGAACATCTTTACCGACTGAAGATCTCGCACACTGATGAGTGCCGATGTGGAATACGGGGCCAGAACCCTGAACACATTCTACAGGAATTCACACTCTATAGGGAAATCAGATGCCAGACCTGGCCAGAGGGTCGGATCTGAGACAAAAGCTGTGGGGCAGCCACTCCGACCTGGTTAAGACTACAGACTTCATCATGGCGACTGGCCTGCAGGTATGGCATGACCACAGATCCTGAACAGAAAGAAAGAATAAAGAAGCATGCTGGGAGAAGGCAAATAACATGATGATGATGGCCCGAAGTTAGAGGTAAGTAATGATAAGGATAGATGATCACTGAACTTGTCTAGAAATGACGGGAGGGAGGCGCAGAACTCGTGGTTACCCAGCCGATAAATGATTTCATTGCGGAGTGTGACGGCACATTACTCGCCTCGTGTCTTCGATGGATCGACGTAAGGAAGCGAAACATCTGGTAGCATCTTCTCGGCTAGAGTGAGAGATCATGTCGTCGCTGAGTAGAGCAGGGCATACAGAACAGCAACCTCTAGATGGATGCAGTACTGCACCTCTGAGATGCCTATATGGGACCTCTTTAACAGGGGCAGTCATCGTGTCAGACTCCCAATCCTTACTTCAGAAGGTACAGTAGGGCTGGCTAAGTAGGGATGGCTAAGTAGGGCTGGCTAAGTAGGGCTGGCTAAGTAGAGAGGGCTAAGTAGGGCTGGCTAAGTAGGGCTGGCTAAGTAGGGCTGGCTAAGTAGGGCTGGCTAAGTAGGGATGGCTAAGTAGGGCTGGCTAAGTAGGGCTGGCTAAGTAGGGATGGCTAAGGCATGAGTAGGTGGCAGCTGTATGGGCATCAAACCTACATGGGACTGGCGTGGATCTACTGCCCTAATCATGTTGGGGGTCAGGGCAACGAAAGAGCTGACATTATGGTTGACAAAATATGTTGGTGATGTCATGAGACATGACAGACCGCTGAAGGTTATAATGGAGAGACGAGTGGAGGGGAAGAGAGCCAGAAGGCGGCAAAAGTACAGATGGACAGACAATGTCAAAATGTGGTGGGGACACAGTATGACTGTGTGTACCAACCTGCCACGAGACAGGGACAGTTGGAGATCCGTTAACGTCAAATTCCGATACGGAGACGGCACTTGAGATGGTGATGATGATTGTACCATTTTATTGACACGTGGAATACCGCAGAACTGCAGGGCTGTATTATGTGCGAGGCTGTAACATGTTTCCACAGATATACTAACAAAAAAGGTAGTCTTTAACAGACTCTGTTGTCAAGGATAGAGTGTTAGGAGCTTCAGTGTATTAGCCGAGGTGAGGTGGCAAGTTCCGTTCCTTCTAGCATTTCCTTCTCTAACAGTGTCGGCTACCCATATACAGCTGGATCGACTGGAGCGTGTCGGTGACGAGGAACGAACACTGGTGAAAGACTTTGTCTTGAGAATTATAGTTATACCTCTTTTAATAACAGTAATAGTTCAAGTATGAGATCAGAAAGAAGGGAACAAAAAAATAAAAAAGAGGAAGAATATGAAGAAGAAGGAGAAGAGGAAAACGATTTTTTAAAACAGCAGAAGAAAAAAACGGAGAGAAAGAAGAAGAAAAATGCAGTTGTAGAGAAGAAGAACAAAAACGAAAGGGAAGATAAAGAAGAAGACGGAAATAAAGAAGAACGCGTTGATGGAGAAGTAGAGGAAAAGAAAGAAAAAGAAGAGGATATTAAGAAAAATAATAGTAATACTAGGAATGTACAAGTTTAAGAAGAATAGGACGGAGAAGTAGAGTGAAAGACAGAACAAGTAGATTTATTCAGAAGACGACAAAGTAGAACACGGAGAACACACAAGACAAAAACTATTGGGGAGAAAAAGGAAGATTCGATGACAAAAACAAAAATCAAACGTAAGAACGAGCAAAACAGGAAGAATTGATATAACAATTGAAAGAATAAAAACAAAATGAAGTAAGAAAGATAAATATGCATACAAAACACAGAGAAGAAACGAGTGATAAAGGTGGGAACTTTGAAAATAATTGCGCCATGAATGTCTGAGTGATGATAATTTCTGGGTCGACCATCCCCCACTGCCAAATCCAATTGGAGGACTACAGACGAAGCTGTCAAAGCTGTTGTTAGCCTGGCTTTGTAGAAGTGTTTAAAGTGATGTGGCCAGGCTTGCAGGGCTTGACAAATGCATCCATAGGGACTAAGAACCAATCCTGTGATCCTATTATGAGATCGTCTATTTGAAATATGCAGGCGTGTGTCCAGACTTTGATGTTCGCTGTAAACCTCAGGCCGCATAAGTTGAAAACTATGCCCTTGTAATGTCGCTATGATTTATACAATGGAGGGATTAGTTTAGAAAAGTGTTCCCAATGGTGCCATAGTGTGGGAGAGGGGGAATCCAATTCGAGGGTGAGTTCTCATGTACAGTCGAATGGTCAAGGACGGGGAAAGCATACCCTCGGTTCAGAAGGACAGCTGCAGGATTTCTCTAGGCGAAACTTAGAAGAGGAAGTGCGAGTTCGAGTCTCAGGTGCCCTATAATCAGAATACGGATGTAGATACGCTAACGAGGTAGGGATCCCCACGATCCACAACACAACTGCCTGGAGGACCACACGCCAGTTTCATCAGCACCCTCGGGATGCGAGGAAAGGTACCGCAAATAGCCAGTCAACGCCCTTTTCATGAAGCTCGAAAGAGTAAACAAATTCATGGGGTGGGGGTGGGGGGTGAAACAACAACAAAGATGTAAACTACAACAAAATAATGACACAGCTTCGATAACAATTTGACATTGCATATCTGTTATTGCGAAATGTTGAATCTCCTGACATGTCCTCTACAAATTTAGTTCTGCCTAGTAGAGACTTTTTGCAGTTAACATTATCAGGTCACCTTAGTGGTAGTAGACTCGCTGGGGTGAGATAAGGCCTAGCATCTCAAAGCGTCGAACAGATACGGAGCAATTGAATCTCGCAATTTTCAAGCGACCCTTGGTCTTAAGGGATGAGGCCAGAGTGCCTGCATCCTGAGTTACCTCCAGTTGTCTTGACATGTCATGCCACTGGTACAAGGCAACATGGGAACAGAGAGTAAGTTTGATGACCAGAGCAGTTTACTCCTCACTATAATCTAAATACATCATCAAGACACCACCGTCACCTTCACTGATTTCGATGGACAACTATATAGACGACTCCAACTCCCGATATTATGCGCTATGGCACCCACACGAGTCGGGGGCATGTTATGTCTGCAGTAGTCTTCTGGGTTTGTGAAGGAGCTCTATTAACTATACGTGCTTCTTTAGACAAACGGAAATAATAGAGCAATTCGCTTGATCTCCCGAGTTACAGAAGATAAGGAAGGTTACCACGCTACAAGTCTCCATGTTGGCAGCCTGTGTCGGCTGACTGTGTGTGGCTGACTGTGCGTGGCTGACTGTGTGGGCTGACTGTGTGGGCTGACTGTGTGGGTTGACTGTGCGGGCTCACTGTGTGTGGCTAACGCTGACTGTGTGGGCTTACTGTGTGGACTGAATGAGCGGGCTGACTGTGTGGGCTGACTGTGTGGACTGACTGTGTGGGCTAACTGTGTGGGCTGACTGTGAACTGACTGTGTGGGCTGACTGTGTGAACTGACTGAGCGGGCTGACTGTGTGGGCTGACTGTGTGGACTGACTGTGTGGACTGACTGTGTGGGCTGACTGTGTGGGCTGACTGTGTGAACTGACTGAGTGGGCTGGATTTCCTGAGTCGATCCCGGAACTCCTTTAATGGGAGAAAATTATAGGCCAACACTATCTTCATGCATGCCGTTAAAGATGATTACGGAGAGTTGTGCAACAGGTTAGCAATCTCATCATGTAAAACAAACTGCTACAGAAACCACAACCACTAACAACAGAAAGTCGTTTGTGCTGCCTTCGTAACTATTCATGTGATCCTATACTCTGACTGGAGGGGAAAGGTACAAGCAGAAGAAGAAGAAGAGACGACGAAGAAAAACAAGAAGAGACGATGAAGAAAAAGAAGAATGTGGGCTGAATAGGTGACGACATTAACCGATATGTGTAGTGTTACCTGTAATCCGAAGCTTGTGTTAACACGGGAGATTGTGGGCACATGTGTCGCTGAATTAGTTTGATCAGGTGTGGCACGAGTGGGAAAACCCTTTGAATAAATCAGGCTACCGTAACTGGTGGAAGTAGCCGATATTTGAGACACCTGGTGTCTCGGGGACTGCCGGGACGACACTATTCAACTGTAGGCAACGGAATTCTGATCTCATAATGGTCACAGTTTGTGGGTAAGATGAAGGGAAGTACAGTAATCAATGGAGTTACAATAAGGGTCAACATTTTTAACTGGAACTTGACATGAGAGCAAGGAGCAGTCTTTTTGTTTTTGTTGTTATTGCGTTCGCCTTATTTTTTTTTATTCTCCAAGGCGGTGTGTTGCAATATCTATTTAGTTTGCATTTTATCTAAGGGTTTGCTTCTTCCTGCATTTTCTAAGGGTTTGCTTCCTCCTGCATCTTCTAATAGTTTGCTTCCTCCTGCGTCTTCTAAGGGTTTGCTTCCTCTTGTATCTTCTAAGGGTAGGCTTCCACCTGTATCTACAAAGGGTTTGCTTCCTCCTCCATCTTTTAAGGGTTTGCTTCCTCCTGCATCTTCTAAGGGTTTGCTTCCACCTGCATCTTTTAAGGGTTTGCTTCCTCCTTCATCTTCTAAGGGTTTGTTTCCTCTTGCATCTTCTAAGGGTTTGTTTCCTCTTGCATCTTCTAAGGGTTTGCTTCCACCTGCATCTTTTAAGGGTTTGCTTCCTCCTTCATCTTCTAAGGGTTTGTTTCCTCTTGCATCTTCTAAGGGTTTGCTACCTCCAATATTTTCTAAGAGTTTGATTCCTCCTGCATCTTCTAAGGGTTTGTTTCCTCTTGCATCTTCTAAGGGTTTGTTTCCTCTTGCATCTTCTAAGGGTTTGCTTCCACCTGCATCTTTTAAGGGTTTGCTTCCTCCTTCATCTTCTAAGGGTTTGTTTCCTCTTGCATCTTCTAAGGGTTTGCTACCTCCAATATTTTCTAAGAGTTTGATTCCTCCTGCATCTTCTAAGGGTTTGTTTCCTCTTGCATCTTCTAAGGGTTTGTTTCCTCTTGCATCTTCTAAGGGTTTGTTTCCTCTTGCATCTTCTAAGGGTTTGTTTCCTCTTGCATCTTCTAAGGGTTTGCTTCCTCGGGGTAACGGCCAGTGCTGTGATGGGGAGCGAACCCACCACCTTTGGGTTGTGAGCCGTGTCACTTAACCACTAGCCCACGCCGTCCCCAGGACCTCTAGATCCGAACCCGCAAGGAGTAGTAACACTGTAACTTGTCAGGCAGGTAATTAGAGGTGACTAAAGAAGGTTGTGAATGGGACTGGCTATTCCATCCTGTAGAGAAGGTGTAAGCAGGAAGGAAAAGATAAGAAAGATGTACACTCTGATGCACATGACGGGATAATATGTAAGAATACATGGATGTGTGACAAAGAGAAGGGATTATTCCAGGATCTTAACGCCAGGTTTCACAAAGCCAGATTTGCTTCCAGCTCTCTTTGTCTAATTTGGAAATTTACAAAATTCTCTGGGAAAATAAGATTTGGCTTTTGGAAGACTTATGTAAAATTAGTTCTACTTTACAGTCCAGTAACATGAAACGTAAATACGAACATTACATCCTACCCTTGCCGTCTCATAATCCAGAAGAAAAGAGTTTGTGTCACATACAGATTTCAACAAAAGGGAATTGCGAGAATAGGTCAGTAAGTTTATCACAACCTGATGTGGCCATCACCTGTGGCAACACTAGACAAGCTCTATGGCAGTATCGACAGCCTCATGGTGACCGCTGCTTTCTTCGAAAAAATAAAGGTTGACACGTTTGACGACGACGACGACGAAAGAAGAAAGAAAGAAAAAGAGAAAAAGAGAGAGAGAGAGAGAGAGAAGAGAAAGAGAAAGAGAAAGAGAAAGAGACAGAGACAGAGACAGAGAAAGAGAAAGAGAAAGAGAAAGAGAAAGAGAAAGAGAAAGAGAGAGAGAGAGAGAGAGAGAGAGAGAGAGAGAGAGAGAGAGAGAGAGAGGGAGGAAGGAAGGAAGGAAGGAAGGAAGGAAGAAGAAGAAGAAGAAAAAGAAGAAGAAGAAGAAGAAAAAGATCACAACGTGATATGAAATAGATGAAAAATGTAGCAGGTAAATTTTAAACGTGTATTTTAGTGAGAGAACGTACATCTTTGTGGTTACTGCAGGTAGAAGATGCTAGGTACTGCATGTGGTTACTGCAGGTAGAGGGCGCTAGGTGTCGCATGTTCATGCGCTGTACAGTTTCAAAATGGCGTCCATGCTCAAAGAGAGCACAATCAAACAACAGGATGCTGTTGTGCGTATTTGGTTCATAAGAACTTTCTCAAAATGATATTCAGAAAGAAAGGCTTTCCTGTATGCGATAATGAGTGTTTGTAGCGTAAAGCGCTGTATAATTGGATCGGTGAAGCGCTGTATAATTGGGTCGGTGAAGCGCTGTATAATTGGATCGGTGAAGCGCTGTATAATTGGGTCAGTGAAGCGCTGTATAATTGGGTCGGTGAAGCGCTGTATAATTGGGTCGGTGAAGCGCTGTATAATTGGATCGGTGAAGCGCTGTATAATTGGGTCGGTACTTTTTCTTCAGGTCGCTCAAAAATTGTTGATGAAACACGACCAGGTCGGCCATTTCATATTGCAACAGCGGCATCTGTGCGGCGGGTGTAGGAGATGATTCGAAGCGACAGGCGAATAACGGATATTCAATGAAGCAGATGCAGTAGGTTATTCACATGGTTTAGTCTGCAGCATAATGCATGATCTCACAGTCTGATGTAACACAACATGAACTGTATGGGTCTGTCCTTGCACTGATACAGCCATGAGATTAATGTATCAATGTTGGTGGATATTACGTTGACAAATAAGAGACAATGTAAGTGCAATAATAACAAAAGGAGCCAGCAAACCAGAGCGACCAGGCATGAGCTGCAGCGGTCAGCGACCCATAGCTGGTTGCTAGCGTCAGGGCCAGCGACCCAGAGCTGCCAAGACCTTTCTAAACCTTCACGCAGTGATCCTGGATAACAGACTGCGGCAGGGCAGAATATCTAAGAAGAAGGGATCGAAAAAGGAAGGCTAGCCCGCTGCTCAAAAATGCCAAATGAATTCGGATGTGTCTGATCGAAAGATGCAAATATCGCAGCCAAGCTTTAAACTGCGATATAACGCACATTGTTCTCCGGATTACATCGTATTACTTGCAAAGCCCTTTTCAGGATTTGGTAGCAGGAGATTTAAAACAAACGAAAAAGAAGAAGAAATCATTTTCAAGATCGTTTTCATTACCATTTGTGACCTAATTACTGACTTCCCCTCGCACAGCTACTGCCACCGGCGTAGCGTAAGAAGAAGCAGCAATCCCAAAAAAGCGAAATAATGTCCACAAACACATGATCTCACAGGATAAGAACAATTCCATATAATTCATGAGCTAGACATGTGTGGGGAGAAAGCCAAAGGAACAGGTAGCCAATTGCAGAGCCCGGTAGGCCGGATCCCATCTTGGCTGTTATGTTCCTGGTCACTATTCTTTTCGAATGCTGTTCCCTGTAACTGTTCTTGAACTATTGACGCCTGTTTACAGATGCCCTGGCCGTAGTCACAGCACGAAAATGCCATACAAATACTGAACTTAATGACTTAAGAGCAGAACTCTGTCAACTATGCCAGCAGTCCGCACCAAAAAGAGTAGTGGTACAATGTGTTCATCCCACTGTAACATCCAAGGCAGCGAGGAGGCAGACAGACTGGCAAAAGAAGGTGCAATACTACCACAACCAGATCCTAGTGTGACCTACGAAGAGTCAAAAAGGCGTATTTGAGCTAGATACATGACCAAATGGGAAACAGAACATACTGGCTACACAAAACGATGCCTATTACCAGTTGAACAGAAGAGAGCAGGTCGTGGTCTTCAGACTCCACACAGACCACAATAGACTGAGGTACCACCTATTCAATAATTTGAAGATACGTGGCACTGACGAATGCTTGTGCGGTATCGGGAAAATGACCGCTGAACATTTGCTGCAAAACTGCCCGACATACGAGGATCAGAGAGAGCAGATGTGGCCATCACCAGTGGCAACACTAGACAAGCTCTATGGCAGTGTCGACAGCCTCAGGATGACCGCTGCTTTTTTTCTAAAAAATAAAGGTTGACGTCTGACAGCGTACGAAGAAGAAGAAGAAGAACTATTGACGGTGTACGGTTGAGGATAGTTTTGTGCATCTGGTGTATTGATAAGAGCCCTAGGTACTGTGCATTGATGAACGAAGTAACGGTGGACCAGCGTGTATGGTGCTGGCAAAAGCATCATCAATACATTCTACAACAATGAGCTATCTGTAGTAGGACATAATATGCTATGGTGCAGACATCCTACAACAAATGGAAAGATCAGGTATGGTGAGGACATAGTGTTGGTGTCCAGAGTTGTTGTTGCCAAGTGCCCATCATGAATATGTTTATATATATTAAGTTGCGTTTACAGAAGCATTTATCGCATCTCGACCATGCTGACGAAGACGAACCCGGGTTCTCCTGGCTGTTGTGTTATGGTCGGCTTCGTTTGCGTGTCGCTCAGTACTTCGGAGATTGCACCCATCCCCACGTCGTCAGAAAATGATTAAATATCCTGTTTCCAGGGAGAACTGTGTAGAAATGAGATTGGGGTCTCTATCAGCATGTTTCACCTGACTCTGACTAACATAGTCTAATCAGTATGTTTCACCTGGCCCTGACTAACATAGTCTGATCAGTATGTTTCACCTGGCCCTGACTAACATAGTCTGATCAGTATGTTTCACCTGGCCCTGACTAACATAGTCTGATCAGTATGTTTCACCTGACCTGACTAACATAGTCTGATCAGTATGTTTCACCTGGCCCTGACTAACATAGTCTGATCAGTATGTTTCACCTGACCTGACTAACATAGTCTGATCAGTATGTTTCACCTGGCCCTGACTAACATAGTCTGATCAGTATGTTTCACCTGACCTGACTAACATAGTCTGATCAGTATGTTTCACCTGACCTGACTAACATAGTCTGATCAGTATGTTTCACCTGACCTGACTAACATAGTCTGATCAGTATGTTTCACCTGACCCTGACTAACGTAGCCTGGTCATCATGTTTTGACTGGCCAGACGTTAGTCTTCTCTCCCTGGATGTACAGAGAAATATGAAAAGTCATTTTCTTGAACAAATGGTAAAAATGTGAACACAAGAAACTAAACTCACACTCGCACGCGTGCACACACACACACACACACCACAGAGACCCATTTATTTATATAAACATATACGGACAACATAATGCTTAGAATGAATAAACAAACAATCAAACAAAAAAGTCCAGAAGTGGACACGATTCTAACATTGCTACGATTGATATCTGGTGTCCATGCAAGCGGGCGCCTAGAATTATGGGATGGTGCCAGAGGAAGTGAGCACTTCTCTACACCCTGGACTGCTCAAATATGCAGAAAGTGACGCTTAAATCTGGCATAATCCGAGCGGGATGCAATTCGTCTTGTCTGGTGTCTTTTGGGTGGTTCTAGAAACCAAACTGTGTGAGCGAGTGTGTGTGAGGGAGTGTGTGCGAGGGAGTGTGTATGTAGGGGGTGTGTGTGAGGGAGTGAGTGTGAGGGAGTGTGTGTGAGCGAGTGTGTGCGAGGGTGTGTGTAAGGGAGTGAGTGTGAGGGAGTGTGTGTGAGGGAGTGTGTGTGAGCGAGTGTGTGTGAGGGAAAGTGTGTAAGGGAGTGTGTGAGGGAAAGTGTGTAAGGGAGTGTGTGTGAGGGAGTGTGTGTGAGGGAGTGTGTGTACTGGAGTGTGTGTGGGGGAGTGTGTGTGGGGGAGTGTGTGTGTGAGCGAGTTTGTGTGAGGGAGTGTGTGTACTGGAGTGTGTATGGGGGAGTGTGTGTGTGAGCGAGTTTGTGTGGGCGAGTATGTGTGAACATTGCATGGAGATTGTCGGGATAAGCGACCTTTATTTCTCAGGTCTAGAAATCCTTCTGGTGGCCTCCAGTACTGTACAGCTTGCTACCGCTCGTCTTTACCCTCCCTCCCCCCCCCCCCCCCACAACGGAGGCCCCACAATCATGTTGATGGACTTATTTAGTTGTTTATGGTCAGCACACGCGATCACCGCCGATCCATATTTTGGACCATCTCTCGAGCTCTGGGATAGACGCTAGTTGCAGGATATGTTTAACCGTACGCTAGTTCCATACCAGACACTGCCGTCGGGGATGGAGTGTAAGAGACTATTCTACTATTCTGATTTGCCGAAGGTGTGGCCGATTCCCTACCTCACTCCACTTCACCTCGGGTCACTCTATCTCACCTTACCAAACCTCACTTCAACTCACCTTACCTCACGTCATGTCACCTTACGACACCTCGCGTCACCTCATGTCGTATCCCACCTTACGACAACTCACCGCCTTCTCTTCCCTAACAGGCAGTCAGAACTGGCCTCGAACCAGTTCCCTTTATCCCGGTTGTTGTTGTTGAATGACTACAATAAATAACTTTACTCTTTGAAATCCCTGACAAATGCCTTTGGTGGCGAGTTGCTGTAGCTTCCCTCACATCGTGAGCGCGCTGATAAAGGTTGACCTGGCACATACAGGCTGTTGTGACATGCTTGGCTCCATTTGCGTGCCGCTCAATACTATGGGGATCTCGTTAATCCCCAATTCGTTAGCCAGACTGCTTCCAGGTAGAATTGCATGGTAGTGAGGTGGGGTCTTCGTCGTAATATTTTACCTAACACTGACTTACATGTCTGATCAGTATGTTTTAT